>JAUUDZ010058098.1:0-10325 GCA_032361705.1 Panulirus versicolor | reverse complement strand
GGTATTTCTTCACCCATCTCCTTTTCAAGCTCGCTCACTCTCTCCACTCTCTTCTTCCCTACATTGTTTCCTCTTTTTTTGCCCTCCTTTTCAACCCTCACATCTTCCTCTTGACCTCATTCCACTTTCTCTTATACATCTCCTAATCATGTGCACTCCTTCCCAGTAAGTACTCCCTGAACACCTCCCTTTATTCTTTCACTCACAACTTTATTTCTTCATCCCACCACTCACTACCTTCTTTAATCTGCCCACCATCCACCTTTCATGTGCCACATGTATCTTTTGCTAATGCCACCACTGCTCCCCTAAATACCTCCTGTTCCTCATCCACTCCTCTCACTTCATTTGCTCTCACCTTTTTCCATTCTACACTCAATCTCCTGGTATTTCTTCACCCGTCTCCTTTTCAAGCTCGCTCACTCTCTCCACTCTCTTCTTCCCTACATTGTTTCCTCTTTTTTTGAACTCCTCTATAAATCTTCACCCTTGTCTCTGCAAGATAGTAATCAGACAACCAACCAGCTGCCCCTCTCAGCACTTTTACATTGAAAAGTGTCTTTTACCAGCCTATTAATTAATACATAATCTGATAATGCCCTTTGACCTTTTAATATTGTGCTAATATTTACTTTCCTTTGCATAAAGCCTCCAAGGTTCCTGTACTTTGTACCTAACTTTTTTATGTTTTTACAGAAATATGTGTAGTGTGCATTGTTCAGTGTACCTCACCATTTCTACAAGCAAAATATCTACGTACAGCAATGGATAAAATACAGAGTGGTTATGACTCTGTCTTCTCAGTAACCCGTAGGCATCTTTTTCGATGGTCTGATGGTTAGTAGAAATTAGTATTTTAAGAGAGATTCGGTGGGAAGAATTTACTGTGACTGCTCATCATAAAGTAATTTACTTTTATTTTGATAACAGCAAATGAGCTAAGGGGACTGACTTTCTTATCTCATCCAAGTCAAAGGACATTTGATAGGCAGTCCAAATGATATCTTTTTTAACATGTCATTTAATTGTCAGACAATGATCTGCATGTCATAGCTAGTAATGGATCCCCATGACCATAACCCTCTTGCTATTGATGGCATGACACTCTTGATATTTTCATAATTCACATTCTAACATCAGATCTTAACCAGAGAGAGCTTGGCAGTCTTTTCTTGAGAGGTTTTTGTACTGTTATTTTTGGCTGGGAGAGTATTGTGTTGGTGTTTTGATGTACATGAAGATGACTGTTAACAGATTTGCATTAGTTCTTGTCTTGATTGAACTGATCTTCAATTCATATATAACAAACAAATTGAAATATTAAGTCAGTGGTTTCCTTAGTTAAGAGTCAGTGATCATCAAGTCTTCAAACTAAGATTACAGCAGTCAAGTTTGTCCCATTTTTAATCAACTTGATTCATTTCAGCCCAGCCTGTTATGATTCTGGTGTACCAGTGACAACAGAAAAGCATGACAGTTTTACTTGCAGTTATGAGGTATTTTGCCTTTTTTGATCCATCTTAATACTGGCACTGGTTGTATTAAGAGTGATGTAATCATAGTTTGATGGTTCAGACAGTAAACTTACCTTTTCAGCAGTGTACTTATTAAGATTACTTAGAGTCTTGGCCAAAAAAGTTTGATGATTACCATCTAGAATAAACTCTTATGCATCAGGTTTTATCTACAGAACAAATCTAATTACTCATTTGTGGTGGAGATGTGTGTCTGTAAGCATGGAATAGCCTTCAAATTCAAACAACATGATTTGCTGCCTCATTTATCCTATGGTATTGAGAGTGGAAGGATGCAACTTTTGCGCTTTGTCCTTGTGTTTAGTGATATTTTGGAGAGAAGAACAAGTATGCAGTCTGTTGTGGATGAGAGGGCTTGGGAAGTGAGTCAGTTGTTGTTCACTGATGATACAGCGCTGGTGGCTGATTTGGGTGAGAAACTGCAAAAGTTGGCGACGGAGTTTGTTAAAGTGTGTGGAAGAAGAAAGCTGAGAGTAAACGTGAATAAGAGCAACGTTATTAGGTTCGGTAGGGTTGAGGGACAAGTTAAATGGGAGGTAAGTTTGAATGGAGAAAAACTGGATTAAGTGAAGTGTTTTAGATATCTGGATGTGGATTTAGCAGTGAATGGAACCATGGAAGTGGAAGTTAGTGACAAGGTGGGGGAGGGGATGAAGGTTTTGGGAGCAATGAAGAATGTGTGGAAGGAGAGAACATTATCTTAGAGAGCAAAAATGGGTATGTTTAAAGGATTAGTAGTTCCAGCAGTATTATATGGTTGTGGGGATTAGTAAAGGGACAAATTGACTTGTCCCTTAACCCTACTGAACCTAATAGCCTTGCTCTTATTCATATTTACTCTCAACTTCCTCCTTTCACACACTTTTCCAGACTCAATCACTAAATTTTGCAGTTTCTCCCTCAAATCTGACTCACTTCCCAGGCCCTCTCTCCAAAACTCTTGCATTCACCTCCCTAACCCACCATCCATAAACAAATTCAATCAACCAAGGGGACATCACACCTGCACATCACCTCCACAATGTAAGGAATCCACTAGTACCACTTTTGTCAACATCTATCCACCAGGACAATGACGTCCACTCACTTTCTGGTGAATTATTCAATGCATTCCTAATTTAATAATTTGCAACTATACTTGTTTAAAATCTATACTAGCCTATGGTATGTGCAACTAATATATGCTATATGCTTACAAGACTGGGTATGCTATGTACTGACAAGCCTATGCAATGTGCTTTACACGTTACAGTATGCTATGCTACTTTAAACAGGCTATGCTATGTGCTTACAAGGCATTGTCTGCTAAGCTAAGCTACGCTAAATACTGCAAAGCTAAGCTAAACTAAATACTGCAAGTTAGATACAGCTAATCTAAATACTGCTAGGCTAAGCAACGCTGAATAAAGTCGTTTCTAGACTTAAATATGTTGTTACGTTTAAGTATGAGATAGCTGGGATAAGCTAGGCCAGATTAGGATGAAGGTATCTAGTAAAAGCTATGTAAAATTGTTTACCTAAGATGCATTTACCTTATTTGTTCAGCCAGGGTGTACCAAGTCAAACTAGGTTATTTACCCTCGGTATACCGACGGTCGCTCTTACTTCACTTGCATACTATTACAGTATCAAGAAAGTCATATGTCAAACTATGCCTAGAAGGACCTCATGTTGAGACGGGTTCACCTCCCCGTGATATTACCTCAAAGATAATTTCCTCGGCCATTCTACATCATCTCTACGCAACAACTTAGTCGTAACACCTCTGTACTTACTTGTGGAGGCCATTGTAGAATTACAGAAACATATTTCAAAGAAAAAAAAGACAGAATAAGCAGTCGGCGGGAAGTCCCGTCTTGTATTTTGTAAACAAACAAATGAAGGTGATGATCGTTCACGTCCAACGGTAACTACTGTTTAATGATATATATTCTGTTAATATATTATATAAAAAGGGATTAACGCTATATACATATACAGATTATATATCTAGCATGTATTTCAAAGACTCTATATTGCTAAAAAATGTATATATTCGTTATTATTGAGTTTTATATCTAGGGTGCGTTCTGATGGGAAATACATATTAACATTCACTGTTTTAAACTTTTATAATGACAAGAAGAAACTCTTCATTTGATTAAAAAAGTTTTTATATTTTTCCTGCATGATTTAATGACCTATTTCTAGATAATCTGCTTGGAGACTCAATTCTCTTCAATATTTCTTTCATAGTTCTCTTACTTGCGAGTCTGAATTCAGCTTCAAAATGCATTCAAAATGTTGCAGAATCTTGAGTAATATGTATATTGCTTACCAGACATTCAGTTTCAACTAGTAATGTGGGAAGCATTATTACTTCCTTTCATCAAGCCTAAATCATATTTCATCACGTGGTAAAAGGTTTTTCCAACTACATCAGGCTTATTTTTCTCAACGGGAAAGATTTATCTTAAAGGATTAGTGTATTTAATAACTATTCTATTGAAGGATAAGAAAATATGAAACATGGTTCAAAGGAACAGTAGCGTAGGGTTGACCGGCACATTACCAAAGCAATTTATAGCATCTTCGAAGTTACGTATGAATAATGATATAAAAAAGGCCCAGCTCTCTAGATGTCAGATATAATGAAATGAGAAAAGCCTAGCCAAGTCTCTAATGCAGCTCATATTAGTGAATAAAATCTAATGGTATTCAAAATGTACCTATCTCTCTAAGGTTTGATGCCTTTCTGGTTGCATAACCTGTTAACCTATCCTTATCTATCCCAATCTCATGCTTTTTTAATGAATATTCCGATTGTGCATTAAGTGTAAGAATGATACCATAGTATTTTTTTCCGCCGTAGGCTGATAATACAGCATTAATGTCTAGTCTCTAAATGCTGACTTTTTATGAACTCTAATTGAAATAGATACGCTACCAATCTTATCTACATTATTAATGGCGTCTATACCAATAAATCAAATGGTGTTGCTGTCATGCACATATCGTGACTATCATTATTTTGCATGTTATGTGATTCACACATGTTGACAGGTCTGATTATACGGATGTTAGGCGGTAACGGGACTCCGCCTGCATGAGATTATACAACAAGTCAAGGGTCACCTTCCGGGAACCTGCATTATCGTTTAATGAAGAGAGATAAGAGTACAGTCTCGAGGAACGTCTGTCTCTTCTTGAAAGAGTCCATCATTACCCTGCTACTTGGAAGTAGCGCAGCAGGAGCTTCTGGTCCATTTAAAGAGACTGATGGATTGATAAATATACTGCAAGTCCTTCTCCGTAATACTACAGACAAATCCATAAAGACATAAACTACTTCAGAGTTCTTAACTGACTTGTCTACCAAGAAATGTGGTTAAACTTACTGTTACGAAATTTTCGCCTTTTCTCCCACATCATAGGGAAGATAGTAGGGGGAATCCGACGAGAACCTGGACAGATAGCAGCCATAACGACGAGGTGGATGGTGTCTGACAGTTTTCAATTCGCTTCGAAAAAAAAAAAACGTAAATGAATAAACTATACTAAATATTTCCAATTCTGATTAAAGTAGTTTTATATATCACCAAAGCAATTTCAACTTTCAGGTTCAATACCTATTAGATTCGAAATTAAAGAAATGAGCATTCAGACAGGATTTTTGAAATTATACATGAAACTTGAACTCTTCTCGAGTGGCCTAAACTTAAAAAAATATTGCAATATTGAAAAATGTAGGCAATAGCATTGCATACACAAAATTACCGTTATTAGAAAAAAGATGTTTGTCTAACTGCTTCTAAACCATCTATGCAACCTGACCTCTAATTTTTACTTTCCATAGATAAAGCCCAAAATAAACTTAAGTACCAGAGAAAGGTACATAGCTTTGATGAAATCCATGAATCATAATCATCTGCAGCGCAACAGCATACCCTGACATTAAGATAATAGAAATAGATGAAAAACTGAACTGTTTAACTTGCCAAAAAGAATATAATTTAGTTTCAAAATCATCTGTCGATCTCCAAGGTTTACTATACCAGATAGCTGAACGAAACTTAAAATGAGTCGATGGCTGTAAAGAATACTTAAACCTTACTAAAACCTAAACTAGAAGAAAAAACGGTAACAGTCTTCAACTTTTGAATAAAAGAATCATTCTGTAATTAACTCACTCTCATCGACAGGTACAAAATTCTAACGTCCTAAAAACAAAAAAAAAATCCTTTTCTGAAATAAGACATTTTTATTTGTAATTATTTTGTTATTTGATAAAAAGCAATTGGTGTATTTTCTCAAATTAAGTGAATTCGCTAAGTAATGTTCATATTTTTTTTTTTTTTGGGGGGGGGGCACAAAAAAGCTGATATAAATTCAAACAGAAGTATAGGGTTCGAAATTGATTTAAATATTTGAAAATGGTAGCAATGATTGCAGTACGTTCCCCAGACACACCACCCATGTGAAACTGATGAACTGTAGGTGTAAGTCTGAATTTCGCGCCATAGTGTCCATGTGGCTGGCGTGCCGCACGGTCGGTACCCCCCGGCACCTGCCGAACTCACTCTGATGCTAAACGTGGGAAGCAAATGTAGACCCAAGTGTGCTAGGGAGTGTATGGTCTTTTCATTAAAAGGTGAGGAAATATCGAAGTAGCTTTTGATGATTCTTTTTTTTTTGTCTTTGGACACAAAAAGATATGTCTTTATTTAACGAAAATTTTATTTCCCATTACTAAAAAGGTGGGGGAAAGTTATCGTACACTGATGAGGAAAAATACTATGAGCCTGCCCAGCGCCCATTCAGATGTAGAAGCACAAAACTTTAGCTTTCGTATTATTGAACATTGATGCCAATGATAATGTTATGATTTCTGGAAATACATTCCTTTAGCTTACTCCATATAATTGACCCGTGAGTTTGGGAACACGGGTAAGAAGGTCAGTTTGGTTTTGGTACTTGAATTGCATATAAGTGGGAGGCCCTTTAATCAGAAAACAAATATGTTAATAGTAACTGGGCAACTTATAAAGAGGCTACAAGATGTGGAAGAGGAGTAATGCAACAAGTGGGGTGGATTTTGATCTGTGCGTTTCAGTCGGCTTCGGAAGGTAAGCAACAAATAGCACATATTCTTCCGTAAACTGATATAAAGAATAACCCAACCTGATCCAAACGTTTGAGTAAGAAAATCCCGATCTTGCTATATTGAACAGCAACCATCTCACTGTTTGAACTTGATTTAATCCAAGTGGGTCTGGGCTGTCACGCAGCAACATCACCACAGCTAAGAGATGTGTTCTCGTGGGCCCATTGCATGCAAAATGAATTCTCACAAAGAACCGTATGTTCATGTATCAACCATGAGATAGGAATTTTCATATCTGTCCTCATCAATAATGGATTTATTCTTGAAATGATTAATCATCTGTAGGACACTCGACTTTCCTATTATAGAAAAATAATGAATGATCATAAATATTACATCTCACAACCAAAAACTAAAGTTTACATTACGCCTGATTTGCAGAGAATCAAATACAGCAACTTTAATAAAGTTGCGTAAAGCAGTTAATTCCTGAGAGTTTACAGATATCTACGGCGAACGGGTTCCTGATTCCGTGATTGCCAGGAAGGGAAATATGCCCAACGGAATCTGACGAGGAAAAGATGGAATCAAGAACACTGTGCAGTCCTTCACAGAACACCTTTACTCAGTCAACAATACAAAAATCATAAGAGAGAATTATCCCAACGTTATCAAAATTATATCATATCAAAGTTTTGTCTTGGTACTACGCATCCGTAATGCCCTTAGTGTAGAAGTAATTTAAAGGACACTGTCGATTTTAAATGAATATGCTATGTGATACAAGCATGCTCCTAACAATGTATCACCAATTCTTTTCGTATAAAGGTTATCAAACGTTTTTGAACAGAAATGAAAGCTATTTTGATGTAGTCTTATCTTATATTCAAGTTACCCATTAAAGCAGTAGTCATAGAGAACTTCCTAAATGTGCAATGATGAAAAGAAAACGACGACTTTCTAGCATATCGTTTCTAGTTTACCAAGACCTCAGGAACATCGCGTACTTTGGGAGTGAAAATAATTTGCAACATCTTCCCTGAGATAGCATCCGAACCGTAAGAAAGCTGGGAAGACCTGTAAATGTGTGGGTTAAAAAGGAAAAAGAATTATCAAGCGCGATATAGCAGCCGTGCAGAGGTATTGATTGAACATATCTGTCAGGCGCAACTCTGCCCAATAACAACAGTCGTGGTGGCTCATTCATGAAATACCGAATCTTGTGGAGTCTTGGAGGAAAATTGGACAATGTATCATTAACTGAACCTTAAAGAAAGCCTAATGACGATTTTGTGTAGGTATAATGGCCCATACAGCCAAATATAAGGTAAGAAACTGTAGAATTCTTGTAGATTTCCAATCCAAGTGTTTTCACTTATGGTCTGTAATCATATCTACCATTGTCGTTCTTTATTTTGGTTTAATATCTCTATGTCATGGTAAAACTTGAACGTATTTTCACGCTAACTCACAGCTTTGACCCAAAGGTTGACAAGTATAACCTGTTTTTCCATCTGTTCCTGCCCGGTAAATCGCAATTCCAATATTTACATAAATGATACTTTTGAAAACACAGTACACAGAGAGGGAGTTCCTGGAAGTGGAGGAGAGGCCAGGGAGAGGCCAGGTGCCTATCTCCCCAACCTCTCAACACTCTCACTCTCAGCCAGCTATTTCCAGGAAGGCTTCTCCTCCATTGCATCGTGGCCGTTGCTCAGTTTTGTGACATAGTTAGTCATCCTTTAATGAAAAGTTGACTTCCATAGATAAAACGGAAGAGCTGTGATTTTATGAAACGTAATCGTCAAGGAAAACCAAATGGTGGAACGAATTCATCTGAAAAATAAGAAGCGGCTTTAGTTATCTCTGTTTACTGAGTATGCAGCCACAATAAAATATAGAAATACGTTGTCTATTCCCCAGCAGATAACCTAGCATTATGACGTTCATTAAGACAGTTACGAGCAATGCGTATTGTGTTTATGAGTTAATGAAGGTATCCAGAATGTGTTATGCATTGTTATGCAGTCTGATTAATCAGAATGCTTATCGTAAGCGAGAAACTAATATAAGTGTAGGGTTGTATGTAGCCATTATTTTCGCTATTCAGTTCTTATTTTACTGTTATTTCAACAATTAAGCTATTCATGTTTTTATGCAGCAATGATATTATTATTATTATCATTATTATTATTATTATTATTATTATTATTATTATTATTATTATTGTTATTATTTCATTATTAGTATCATTATTATTATTATACCTCGCCGTGTGGAGAGGTCTTAGGAGTTAATATAGCACCTATAACCAGTATACAGGAAGGAAAATAGCTTATTGATGTAATATGAAAACACCAGTTTTTGTAATATATATAAGTGAATACCCGAATCAATATTTGTTTACTAATCTTTTTTTGTCGTTTTTTTTTCACGGCTTCCATGCTGTAAATTGTGGTTTCACATAGAAGCGATATGTTTGTTATCAGCGACTCATATATATACTATCTTTGTGCTTACGGTTAGCTATTCCTAAAGAAATAAAGTCTCTGAGTTTAATATTGTCGATGCAATGACGAATGAATGTTAAAAATGGCTGACCGGTTGCTCAGGTCTACTGTGTTAAATATACTACGATTTTCCTTTCTAATCCCTTGTTTTTCTTCATATCCGCGTCAAGTACTTTCTTTTGGTCTGTTTGCTGCCAAATTATCGTTCTCATTGCAATATCATTGTATACAGCAATATCATTGTATATAAATTTGTTATTGTTTGTCGAACTTGTTCTATTTTCGTGACTACTATATTGAATTCGTTTATATTTTTCGTGTACTGTTCTCTTCATCAGTTTTGGATGCCTTTTTTCTCTTTTAGTGTTATATAATCGTTCGTTGATTGAAATATTCTGATTATATTTACACAATTATGAACTGTCATGTAGTTTTGATAGTTCTATGAATAGGCTTTACCGGTTAAGTTATTCTTTTGTTACAATGACTTGGAAACTCTAATTCAGTCTTGAATACTTATATATATCAACCTTATATTTGACTGTTTATATAGGAATCTATTTGCCTGATATACTTTTCATTGTTTCCTAGACACTTCTGAAAACATACAGGGAACGTGACATACAGATATTTCATTGAGCTATAGGCTTAAGTTGGTGGTAATCTTCCAGCTTTAACAGTTCCTTATCTTTACTTATCGATTCATTTATTTCATGAGTATTGCTAGTAGGAAAAAGAATGTTATTCAGTCGGAATGTGAACATTACAAACCGAAGCCAGTGTTACCGTCATAGATTTTGTCTCTTGAGCAAGGCGGTGATGGCTCAAGAGCTTATTAGACCATTAGTTCGAAAAAAAAAAAAAAACTACACCCTGTCGCGGTTTTTTTTTTTCTTTGTTGATGATCATAATCTGCCACCTACGACCTTAATGTCCCTGACAGTCAATATACTGACAACATAAACAACAAACGAACTGTTTGGTCTCCTCCATCTTATTTTTTTTTTAATGTAGTAAGAAAGCTGTTAATTAAAGCAACGTAAATTGGTAAACAATGATCAAATGGACTTGCTACAACGCATGATTTTTTTCAGTTTTGTTACTTTGCAGTTTCTCAATAGGTGCAGCTTCAAGTTTTTACAAAAAATAATTGTGAATTAAATGTCTTTACCATTTATGATTTTTTCGTATTGGATA
>JAUUDZ010058076.1:0-10325 GCA_032361705.1 Panulirus versicolor | reverse complement strand
TATACAGATTGAAAATCATAGAATCCTCTTTTACACTTCGTGGAGTGATCCATCTTACCAATATATGGGTTTTGCCTCAGAACATTTCATGGTTGAGGCAACATCGAATCTTATTTCACTCAGTCCCTACGGATGACGAACTTCCATAGGGATGTATCGTGGAAAGAGAGTCCATCTGATGAGCCTTCACTCCTACTACAGTGAGAAATTTGCACTTCCCCTTAATGCTCCTTAAAGTCTCCTTATATCCTTTAAAGTATGTCTCGAGCCCTTCAATCTTACCTGACTTATTCTCTTGAAATTTAAAGGTATAATGTTATATGATTGTCTTATTGAATTTATTGACGATTTACTTTAAATAGATCATTGATACTGACTTCATACAGGTGACTTATATATTACATGTGTTTTACGATTGTATGAAATATCACACAGTTATACCATACTGGCGCAGTGTTAAAATAGACTCACATAACCATAAATTCACAAGAGCTGCTGTTTGGTGGATTTCACATTAAAAAAAAAAAGTTAATATCATTTTGGAGTGCGCGGCTCCGCCTCTCAGCGTTGGGTGTCGACTATATCCGATATCATTTGTTGATTACGTTTAGAATGGCCGTTATGTAGAGTACCCCTTTCATGGGGACGATAGGGACGGTACTCGCTCAAGTGTATTTTCAGTGTACAGATCTGTAGCCAGAGAGTCATCCACAAGAGCACTAACAACACAGCAAATGTGCTTCAAAGATAAGGTGATCAAGTTAAAGAAAACGTGATTAAATCAAAGAAAACGTTTCAGCCCATCTCTACATTGGTGAATGTATTTCGGTCTTGTATCTCTGGGTTTGATTTCCTTTCTACACTGATTTGGGTGTTGCATATCAGGGCTTGGACGGGTACGTTACTCACCCCAGAACACAGCTGAGACCCAGGAGTTACTCGCTGCACAACACAGCTGGGACACAGGAGTTTCTCGCTGCACAACACAGCTGGGACACAAACGTTACTCCCTGCACAACACAAACTCTTACAACTTCCCTACCGACCAAACTACCATGCATGTATTCCGAGGGAACACGGTCCACCGATCATCATGCTCTTATGTAACCGCTCTCAATTGGCAACTTTCCAAATCGAAATTCGTTGTTATTTTTTATACTCTGTGCTATGTTTTATCATTTGTTTTCAGTTTGACTGAAGATGGACACCGTTTTCTTGCCCGAAACGTCTGATGTATTTGATCAATAAACTGAGAGTGAATATAGGATTTCTAATTCACACTTTATTTGATGAAGCAAAATGTGTGATGAGAAAAATTGATAGAATAAGAGAAAACTAGCGAGTGTTGATTATGCACTGGTCTTTATAAACTATATGATTGTTTATTTTTATTATACTTAACCGCCGTCTCCTGCATTAGCGAAGTAGCGCAAGGAAACAGACGAGGAATGGCCCAACCAACCCACATACACATGTATATACATACATGACCACACACGCACATATACATACCTATACATTTCAACGTATACACACATACACATTCACAGACATAAACAAATATACACAAGTACATATCCATACTTGCTGCCTTCATCTATTCTCGTCGCCACCCCGCCACACACGAAATAGCATACAACCCATCCTGCAAGGTAGCGCCAGGATAAGTCAAGCAAAGGCCACATTCGCTAACACTCAGTCTACATCTGTCATGTGTAAGGCACCGAAACCAAAGCTCCATTTCCACTCCAGGCCTCACAGACCTTTCCATGTTTTAGCCCAGACTCTTCACATACCCTGGTTCAATCCATTGATAACACGTCGACCCCGGTATACCGCATCGTTCTAATTCACTCTATTCGTTGCACGCCTTTCACCCTCCCGTATCTTCAGGCCCCGATCCCTTAAAAGAAATATTTCACTCCATCCTTCCGCCTCCAATTTGGTCTTCCGGTTCTTCTTCCCTCAACATCTGACACATATATCGTCTTTGTCAATCATTTCCTCACTCATTCCCTTCATGTGTCCAAACCAATTCAACGCACTCTCTTCTGCTCTCTCATCCACACCCTTTTTATTACCAGACATCTCTCTTACCCTTTCATTACTTACTGGATCAAATCACCTCTCACAACATATTGTCCTCAAACACTTCATTTCCAACACATCCACCCTCCTCTTTACAACCCTATCTATAGCCCATGCCTTGCAACCATATGATATTGTTGAAACACTATTCCTTCAAACATACCCATTTTTGCTCTCCGTGATAACGTTCTTGCATTCCACACGTTTTTCAACGCTCCTGGAACTTTCGCTCCCTCCGTCACCCTATGGTTCACTTCCGCTTCCATGGTTCTATCCGCTACTAAGTCCACTCCCAGATATCTAAATATTTCACTTCCTCCAGTTTTTCTTCATTCAAATGAAACTCCCTCAATTCTAATGAACCTAATAACCTTGCCCTTATTCACGTTTACTCTCAACTTTCTTCTTTCACACACTCTACCACACTGTCACCAACCTTTGCAGTTTATTACCCAAATTAGACACCAGCGCTGAATCATCAGTGAACAACAGTTGACTCACTTCCCAAGCCCTCTCATCCAGAACAGACTGCATACTTGCCCTTCTCTCCAAAACTCTTGCATTTACCTCCCTAACCACCCAATCCATAAACAAACTAAATAATCATAGAGGCATCACACATTCCAGCCGCAAACCAACATTCACTGGGAACCAACACTTTCCTCTCTTCTAACTCGTACACATTCATTACATCCTTGATAAAAGCATTGCACTGATTCTAGCAACCTCCCTCCCACATCATATTCTCTCAAAACCTTCCACAAATCATCTGTATCCATCCTATCATATGCCTTCTCCAGATCCATAAATGCTATATTCAAATCTATCTCTTTTTCTAAGTATTTCTCATACACATTCTTCAAAGCAAACACCTGATCAACACATCCTCTACCACTTCTGAAACCACGCTGCTCTTCCCCAATTTGATGTTCTGTACATGCTTTTACCCTCTCAATCAATACCCTCCCATATAATTTCCCAGGAATACTCAACAAACTTATACCTCTGTGATTTGAACACTCACCTTTATCCCCTTTGCCTTTGTACATTGGCACTATGTATGCATTCTGCCAATCCTCCTCAAGTACTTCACCATGAACCATACATACATTCAATATCGTTACCAACCAGTCAACAACACAGTCACCCCCTTTTTTATTTGGTTTACAAATAGTCGTGATCCATCAGTATGCTTGGAGATATTATAGTTCTTTACTCTTCTGTTACATGAAAGTCATCCATCACACCATGATCACATCCATGAAAATTGTGCATAGCATGTATGAAATTTGTTCTAAGTGGCCACATGTAGCCCAGGCACATGGATGGAGGAAGAGCTTTTGTAGGCATCCTATACCAACCTCCTCATTGCCTCTGAAATCGCTCTTCGAGTCATTTGTTTCAACTCTCACTTGGCATACTTTTTCATTTTTCTTGCCAGATGATACATTTACTGATAAGTGTTTGTTTTCATCTCTTAGCTCATCCAGCAGTCTCAAAGTTTTCTTTGGACTAATCATTATCCCTTACCTCAGTTGGTTGAAGCAAATGCATTTGCCATGGTGATTGTAGGGTTACTAAAGAGAATTGAATTTTTGTCCTCATGCCTCCTGGATGATGGAAGCAACCTTAAGAGGCTACTAATTTACCCATGAATAAGCAGGTAATTCAGAGAGAGAAAAACCTGGAGAGAAAGTCATATGGATTAAAACGTGTACAGATGACGCACTATGTCCTCCAAAATATTCACACTGGTGTGCATTGGATGAAATATTCATCTTTAAAAACACCGGAAATGCATTTTTGAGTCTGTCAGCATTAGAATTCCATTTTTGGGTCTGTCAGTTCATTTTATGATTCATAGTCTTTGCAGCAGTCTTTCAGAGAATGATTTATTAAAAAGATAAGTTTATATATTTTTCTTACTTTTTTGTCATTTTCTGCTTTAAGAGGTTGTGTCAGCAGCGAACAAAGATTGATGTAACAGATGATCACAATTCAAGGATGCTGTGTTAAGTGTGATATATAGACTTTACATCACTGAAAAGTGTTAACACAGTTAGCTGCCACCCACCTCAAATCCATTCACTAACTGTCTTGTAAAATGCAGCAAAAACAGTTACTGTCCACAGCCAAAGCTCATAGACCTGACTGTGGTTTCCCATTGTTGCTTCAAATGCCCTGGAACACTCTGTTGATGCAACATATCTCCCTGCATACCAAATTGCTCCAAATTGTACTAACCCATGCATGCCTCACACACTCCTGCATGTTTGAACCCCTATTACTCAAAGCATCTTTTACTCCATCCTTCTCTGTGTTCTCAGTCTCCTCTTTTATGTTGTTCCTTCTACTTCTGATGTTTGTGCTCTCTTTGTCAGCCTATCCCCACTTATGCAGTTCTTATGTCCAAACGATTTCAGCAAACCCTCTTCAGCTCTCCCAACTGTATTCTTTCTACTACTACATCTATCTCATACCAATCATTTCTTATTTGATCCACCCTTATTACACCATTTACTGGTCTCAAGCATGTCTTTTCCAACTCCTTCACTCTCCTCTGTACTTTTTATTCTAAGGCTCATGCCTCACATCTATACAACACCTTGAGGACTACTCTGCTTGATCATACTCATCTTATCCCTCACCAACAGTGTCCTTTCTTCCCACATGTTCCTCATTGTGCCCAGAACATTATTCCTCTTGCCCCCTTTCTGGCTAAGTTCAGCTCCCACAATTCCATTTGCTACTAAGTCTACCCCCATTTATTAAAAAGACAGGTTCCCTCCAACCAACCTTTATCTCTCTTCCTTCTAGATTTAATAAAATTACTTTTATTTACATTAATTCTAGATTTTCTTTACATGCACACACACACACACACACACACACACACACACACACACATACGCACACACACACACACACACTACTTCAGCAGTTTCTTAGATGAGTCTGCCACTAGGGCTGTATCATCAGCTAATAGCAACTAACTCTCCTCCCAAGCCCTCTCACCCCATACAGATTGCAGACCCATCCCTTTCTACAAGACCTTTGCAAATACTTCCCTTATCACTGCATCCATAAACAGATTAAACAGCCAAGTCACTATCATGTACTGCTCTTTCAGAACCATTTTCACTTGAAACAACTCACCTTTCTCTCTTGGTACTTACACACATTCCATATTCTCTTGATATGAACTCATCAGGTGCTGCTAACTGTAGCTTTCCTTCTGCACAATATATTCATAACACCTTCCACTCGCATTTCCATTACTATTGTACTTTTTCCTGATCCTGAAATGCCACATGCAGTTCTTTCTGTTTCTCTGATTATTTCTCACACTGATTCTCCAAAGCAAACACCTGATCCACACCACTCCTGGGGCCACATTGTTTATTCCTAATCTGATGCTCTGTGCATCCTGGCACTCATATAACTTTCAGGTGTACTCCACAAACTTATACCTACGTTATTTCAACATTCCCTTTTGTTTTCATTGCCTTCATACAGTGGGTTTATACAGGCATTCTTCTCATCCTTGTGTATGTCACCATGAGCCATATGTACATTGAAAACCTAACTGATCAATAGCACTGTCACCCTTCCTTCGTGGGAAATTCATCTATGGTCCCGTCTGCTCTGTGCTAGTTTTTTGCCATCACTAGCTATGACTCTCTTGCTTTGTTTACCTCCACATCTGCCACCTTATCATTTAACATATTCAGCAGTCCTTCAAAATGCTTGCTTCATCTCTCCTTCACCCTCATGCTACCACTTCACCATCTGCTGCCCTCACTAATACAACCATTTGTTCTTTTGTTCTCCCTTCACTCTTCACCTCCTTTCAAATCATCTTCATACTCTTCTTACTCTTTCATCCATATGCCATATTTTTCAGCCCCAACATCTTCCTTTTGACCCTTTGCTGCTCTCTCTTGAACATCTCCCATTCACCACTTCCACTCTTTCCTTGTAGGTAATGCCTGAAAACCTCTTTTTACTGTCTCGCTCACAACTTTGATAATCCACTGCTCACTTCCATTATTCACATACCTACATCCTACCTGCTCATGCCACACCCTTCTTTTGTACATGTAATTACAGTTTCCTTATATATTTCCCCTTCAATGCCCACTACCTTGATTTTATTTTGCTTGTTCTTGGTATATCTTTACACAAACCTCTTTTTTAAGCTCATTCACTTTAACCACACTCCTCCCACCCATATAATTTCCTGTTTTCATAAAGCTTCTACATACTTTCACCCCACCTTCACCAAGAAGTGATCAGACATCCCACAAGCTGCCCTTTTTCAGTACATTTACATCAAAAAGCCTGTCTTGATTGCCTCTCTCAATGAAATTATAATCCAGTTGTGCCCACTCACCCTTGAACATTTGGGTATGTCCCTCTTTTTAAACCAGATATTCCCAGTCACCAATCCTCTTTCAGTACACATCTCCACAAGCTGTTTATCATTTTCATTATAGTGAGTACCCCATGCCCCCTTACTATACCATCAAATGCCCCATCATCTACTTTGCCCTCAAGTCACCCCCCACTAGTACTTGATCCCTCCCATCAAAACTGGTGATATACTCACTCAACCCTTTGTAAAACACTCATCTTTCTTCCTCACTCCTTTTGCTACCAGGTTCACAAACACTAACAAGCACTCACATATCTTAATCCACTTTCATTTTCATGCACATCAGTCTGGGGCTCTTCCTTCACAGTCCCACAACTCCTTCAGCTGAAGTGCCATCCTATCCAGTGCACTTGCTGTCACACTTGTCCCAGACTTTACTCCTAGAACATCCCCAAACCATTTTTCCCCCTTCCCTTGAGCTTTGTTTCACTCAGAGACATCCAGGTTCCTCTCCCTAAGTATATTACATATCTCCCTTCGTCTCATCATGATGATAGCAGGGCACATTCATACACCTTGTCTGAGCCTTTGAAGAGGATGGGCAGCCTTTGCTTGGCTCCTTTTCCCCTCTTTAGAAATTGAAAATATAAGTAGGGGAGGGTTTCCAGACCCCACTATTTCCACTTTTAGTAGCATTCTATGACATGTAAGGAATTCTAGGGAAGCATTTTTTCACCTTTATCCCTAGGGATAAAGATGAAAGGGAAAAAGAACTATTCATTGCTCACAAAAAGTGTGAAAATGAAAATGAATTATTCATTGCCAACGAAAAGTGTGAAAAGGAAAATGTTTTTAGATATTTATTGCTTGTTTTGTAATGGTGATGTTGGGATAAGATTTACCAAGGTTTTCACAAACTTATGATTACTGTTAACTTATATATGCTGGTTGTAGTATGTTCCCAACATACTTGCTGTAATTGTGATGTTGGTGCAAGATTTATATTCTTTGGTATATACATATGTATAATTTGTTTTACAAATGTTTTCTTCCTGACATACATGACATGTTATCTCCTGCTGACCACAGAATGAAGATCCTCTGAAATGCAGATGACCCTGCAGTCACATCACAGTACCGTGACACCACACAAGCTATATTAAACAGACAACTGCATTACACAATTAGGACAGTGCCTCACCCAGAACAGAATGTCTGCATCCTCTAAAAAGTTCTCTGTCACCCTTTTAACTCCAGACAAACATACATCCAACCTGCACCCTTCCATCACTTTGAATGGCCAGTCACTCCCACGTGACAAAACACCTTGCTTACAATGCAACAACTACAATGATGACACTGAACACTTTTAATCAGATTTGGAAAAGAAAAAGAATTCCTGTATTGTCCTTTACAAACAGATCATCTAATTCACTAAATTATGCCTCACCTGCATGGTCATTTCCCCTGTCAGCGAATACAAGAGCTCGTAAAACAATCACTGGCAACAAAAAAAACACAGATCCTCTCACTGCAATGTTATCTCTGTGTGCTTGTTACTCGGTCCTTTACAGCAGCACAAGACTCTCCCCACCTAAACCACTCCATAACCAGCCATCAACCCTTAATGAAAATAAAAAGCTTACCCATACTTCACACTTGTGCAACATATAATCACAGATCCCCCCCTCCCTCCACACACCAACAAAGACAACACTGACACAATATATACAAACCAAAATAACCCAACAAGCATAAAACAATAATCCTCCCAACTCATATGTGAAAGCCCCCCATCAGACATACATCCATCTCAAACCACATTTCCCAGACTTGTGAGTTACACTTTCTCTGGACACCACTAATCCCCACATTACAACCATCAGTTCACCATACCACAAAGCACTTCTTGCCCTTGATGCATTTACCACAATGAAGACACTGAACACATATAGCTCATTTGCCCTGCACTGTTCCTAAATAGACACACAACAACAACAACAATAACACCATGCTTTGTGACCAGTAGTCCTGCCCGTTGGACTTGATCAGCTTCCTTAGTGCTGCAGAACCCCCGTAAAAGATAGACAGGACTCCTGGGACAGGAAGGTTAGGTATGATATTATAGAACAATCACTTATAAACAGAAGCATGGTAAAAAAAAAAAAAATCAAGACCTAAACAGCACCAAACACTAATAATTACCGTAAACATTTACTCTCTGCTTATTGCTGGCTATGTTCCTTGGTCACCTCAGGGATATCAGGAGATTTCACTCCCTCATGCACAAAAGTGTTAACACATTACAGAATTTATTCAAAAAGGGAGATTTTGGTGCTGACTATTAGCAGTATACCCCATTTATTATAGAAATGTGTTCACTTATGCAGACTTTGTTTATGCCGCATTTTTGTGGAGTGTAAATTCCGATCAGTATTTCATTCATATTTGGCTTCTAACTATCAAGAGGTCAGCTATGAATATTTTTTGAACTTATTTCAAAACCTCACTGGATCTCAGCATAGTTTAGAACATTGCATTGTAATAGATTTTGAAGATCACTAAAAATATCAAATGTGAGCTTATCCTGATTTAGTGTTATGAACAGACTACTATGTCCATGTTTTATATGGTTATGACCCCTTGAAAATGCCATAGATATCGTTACAGTATTTGACCTGCTTTGGCTTATACTTGATATGTGTTATCGCTTACTTGATCCACAACAGGTCTTTTAACAGACTGGTGACTTGATCAGCTATAGTTCTTTTAACAGACTGCATACTTGATCAGTAATAGGTCTTTTCACAGATTGTAGTCAGTCTAAATTCCCTAATGTCATTTTTATTAATACTGATCAGCTACTTATCTATCTCTCTATATCTCTTATGCCCATTCCCTCCAGGAACATTCACAGGTGAGGGTTACCACAGTAGAAGAGTGAACTCCAGTGCCACTTCTTAGCCTTTTGTGCTTCACCCTCACTGGCAGAGGGCAACACTAGCAGTGTTTCCAGAGGCTCCTACCTAATATTCCTACCAATTGCTTTTACCTGATGTGACTACCTGTGTTCATGCCTAATTATTAGTTTTAACCAACTACTTATACCTAATGCTTCCATCTATCTTTCCTACCCTCTGCTTCTACCTGATGTTCGGGAGACAGCAACAAAGTATAAAAAAATAAAATATTCTACATTTAGTTAGTAGCAGTACCAGCCAGGCAGCAGGCTTGTACACTTTCTCTTGCCCTGTACACATTGCTGTTTGTTGTTTAACAGAGAACTGGAGTTTTTCTCAATTCTTTTAATACGACCTCACACTACAAGCTTCCATGTCAGCACTATGCTTTTCACCGCACACACACTGTCTTGAAATTCCATGTCTCACTTGTGTAACCATCCTTGTGAATATCCACAGTCAGAGTCTAGCTTTAGTTCATTATGAAAAACCTTGGCCTCTTTGATAAGTATCTCCCCAGAAAAGCTAACACCTTCATTATGTGGGAGCTTAAACCACTTTTATAAGTGCACAGTCTAATTCTGTACTCCTGGCTCCTTTCAAAGTTTTCCAAAACTTTTAAACTTTTCTGGCTTTCATTTTCAGCAAAAAAACTGAATATAAGAAATCAACAGGACAGTTAATATGCTTGGCTGCAAAGTAAACAGATTTTGGCACCTTAGAGCTGCTAACAGAGCCCCCTCCCCCTGGTGGCAGATCCACGAATTAATGGCAACAGATTCAAAACGTGCCAGACTATGGGAGTTACCAGACTAGAGAGGTACAACCTGTAGCTGATCTTGGTAGGTTGTGGTTGGTAAGCAGCCACCGACCAGGGATGTATATTACTGGTCCTATCTGTT
>JAUUDZ010058065.1:0-10325 GCA_032361705.1 Panulirus versicolor | reverse complement strand
GGAGGAAGGTGGATGTGCTGGAAATGAGATGTTTGAGGACAATATGTGGTGTGAGGTGGTTTGATCGAGTAAGTAATGAATGCCTTTAAAAATATTGCGGCCAAATTTTTCAGTCTTGTGTTCCTATATGAAGCAGACTTGGATGTATTTGTGAATGCAGTGACTGGAATCGAATTAAACTGTAACATGATTAATCCAGTAAATCATGCATGCAATAAATGGTACAAACAATACATTATATAAATTGGGGCTTAGCTTCCAGTGTGAGGGACTATAATACCGCAATATTTTCGCACTTCCTCTGGATTGAGATATTCGCACAATATTTCTGCAGTGGGTGAGCGAAAAAGGAATTTAGAATAGATGGAAATACAGAGATGAATTGCTAGATGACTAGTTTATCTGCATGAGCTAAAACGTAGGTGTAAGATTCGCCGGGCAATATTTGCATGAACACTGAGAGGCAACAGTAGTAGCATGCGGACCATCCGCCAAGTTTAGCGCGATCTGCTGACAATAGCAAATTCATAGTTTTGAAAACCTTATTATTGATTTCAGAAGAGTTGCATTAATGGCAAGGAGGAAAAGTATTTCATGTAACCATATGGTTTGTTAGAGAGGCTGGTAAATACCATGATAACGTAAATGTACTGCAAGTTATTATGTAAAGCACATGAAGCGGAAGAGCCACCCTTGTGGTTGAATTAGCAATTTATGTGATTATCCGTGTTCATTGTGATGTTAAACACTGTCAAGTACAACATGAAGGAAGGTCCCTGAAGGTTAAACGTTGAAATACTCGAAAAGAGGATAAAAACAGTACGTGTATTTCACGTAAGCGAGGAAAACTATATAAGCGTAACAAACTCAAGAATGAGGACGTGAGGAAATATTTTGATAAGAGTATTTGTATAAAGAAAAGAGGGGGGGACGAAGGTCAGTGTTCGAATTACAGATTTATACGTCTGTTTGGCGTGCATAGTAAGCTACATGGGAGAAAGGATTGAGAAGGTGAAGGCAAGCACAGAGCATCCGATTGGGAAGGAGCAGTGTTGCTTCAGGAGTGGTGGAGGATGTGAGGATCAGGTGTTAGCTTTTAAGAGTTTGTGTGAAAAAAGAAAGAAAGAAGGGAAAGGAAGTATTTGTTTTATGCCAGTTATACATCTGGAGAAAGCTTAAGATAGGACTGAGGGAGATGCTTTGTGGAAGGGGCTACGAATATTATGGTGGTGGATGGAACGCTATTAGAATCAGTGAGAAGTTTTTTTCTTGAAAATAAGGCGCGTTTGGAAGTAGGAAGAGAAGAGAGTGAATGGTTCCGGGTGAAGGTGGGTCCCCGTCAAGGGCGTTTGACGTCATCAAGGCTGCTTGGCCTGGTTAGGGCTGGATGGTGAGGGATGTAAATACCAGAGAACTGGAGTGAGGGGCGAGGCTACAGTCAGAAGAGGCGAGGGCTGAAAGATGAGTAAGTTGTTGTTTGCTGATGATGTGGTGGCTCTGGTGGCAGACTTGAGTGACAAATTGCAGATCCTGGTTTCTGAGTAAATGGGAATACGAATAAGGTAATGAGGTTTGATAAGGAAGAGAGGCGGGTCGGTTAGAGCATGAGTTGAATGGAGTGGACCTGGAGGAAGGGGGAGTGTTTCAGATACCTGTGAGTGGATATGGTAGCAGATGGAACCATGGTAGCTGAAGCGAATCATGAGTGAGTGACGGGGCAAAATTCCTGGATGCATTGAGAAATGTGTTGAATGAGAGGTTTCTGTCTGTAAGGGCAAATATAGTTGTATTTTATGGTATAATGGTAACGACGGTGCTATATAGACGCAAGCATGGGTCCTAAATAGAAAGAAGTACTGAAGGAGGTGGAATTTTTGAAAATGAAAGACTTGAAGACTGTATGTGGTGTGAGGAGGCTGAGAGCTGAAGATGGTGTGCTGAAATGGTTTGGATATATGGAGAGGATGAGTGATGAGGATGAGGTCATACATGTCAGCTGGGGTATGAATGAAGGGGGGAACTGAGTAATCAAGGCCTGAGCATGCAGGAGGGTGTGAAGCATGCATGGGACAGAACGAATTAGGATCGATGAGGTGTACAGGGGACGACGTTCTATGAAGCGGTTGAATCAGAGCAAAAGAAGTGGCCAGAGAAAACCAGGAGAGGTTTACAGGGCTTGGCTGTGGTTACGGTGTATCATGCATGATAGTTCGACAGCGAATGAGGCTGTTTTTCGTCTGATCCTGTCATTCCTAAAGCTATCTTGCTGGTGCGGGAGATAGCTAGCAAGTAATGAAAAAAAAAGAAACAAGAAAAGATACGTAATATGAAAATGAAAAAAAAATGCATGAAGATAAAATTGAGAGAAACCGTACAAAAGATAAAGATGGAGAAGATGAGAACATTATGAAAGATGAAAGCTGATAATGATATGGGCACATTAGGCATAGCAATAGGAATTACTGAAGTCCTGTAAAACGAAGGATTAGATTGTGTGTAGCAGTTACTACATAAATGCTTTGAGGGAAGGGTGGAGTTTGGAGGATTACATGTGTTGAGTATCACCGTCCTTCTGTACACACACACACAGTAAAGGGAAAAGGACCGTTATGGTAACAGTCCGGGAATAAAGTTAGTAGAGTATTTATTCAGGCGATTGCAGATTTACACAGACAGCCTATAAGAAAAGTCGAGAGGTGAACCACTAGGAGGAGATATTGTGTGTAGATGCTTGGATGATCCTAGCCAAAACAGTGGAAGGGTTACAAAACAGGTTTTGAAACGGGGGAAAAAGATTCCGAATTGAACGAGGTCGGGTATGTGTAGAAGAATAGAAATGATGATGTGTAGCGGGATGAGAAAAGAGAAGAAAGGAGTTTGTAAGAGGACAATGAAACGGAAGAGTTGAAAGGTTTAAGTCATCAAGGTGTGACTGAGAGAGCGAGAGAAAAATCAAGAAAACAAGAAAATTGTTTGATGTTTGACGTTTTCTACAACAGTGAATGTAAATATCTGCAACATAGAACATTCAGTAAAATGTTGAATAAAGTAGTTACTTGGGAGATGAGGAGATGAAGTATATTGAAAGAAAAGTGAGGAGAATCTTAAGTGGTGGGAATAACAGTGGGATAGAATGATAATCGTATCGGCTATCTAACTCTGATTGAAAAGGCCAAAGTCTAAATCGCGCAGGGGGAATCTATCACGTTTAGTGATCCTTTTTATATCGACACCAACGTGGAATGGACAGAACATGTTCAAGTCACCTAGAATGAAAGGAAGAAAGATTAGGAGCAAAGGAATATAGAAAATGGTCAGGTTTGCGCGGGTATTTGTAGACTTGACTATGAAAATGGGTCGAATGTTTTTTTGGAACGGAATGACGGAAGGGGGAGAGAGATGATTCCACAGATTATCTGTATCAGGAAAGAAAGAAGTATCATAACGACCAATCCTCGAGTAGATGGTCTCTATACAGAAAGAGTGGGAAGCAACGGCCAGACTCGTGCTACAAGTCCAAGCCTTGATGGCAAGGGGATACATGCAACCACCTCACAGGAATAGAGAAGAAGGTAGAGCATCGCTGTGTACAGAAAGGGGTTAATGTACTTCAGTGTTAACAGTTTGGGAATGGCGTTGCAGGGTAATGGTAGCAAAAGACAAAAAAAAGAAAATAGATATAATAGGGAGGCAAAACTATGAAAGGTGCGGCATAGTTTGGGAAAACTGTAAAGGGCGAGTCTCCAATTGACCAACCCCACCACGTGAGTGCGCATGTACCTGGCCGATAAGAAATGACCCTAGTGACTGATGTGTGTTATCTAAGGGCGTGATGCCAACCTAGATCACGTCCAGCATTCAAAGGAATTATTCAGTCGTCCTTACAGAGAGATTTCGATTATCTGACATGGAATGGAATGGACGAACCTGAGTTAATTAACAGCGAGGACATAAGAAATACAGCTTTTCCTATAGTATGCATTAGACCGATGAAGAATGCTAAGATATATAGATGGGTGTATCTAGTTGGTGAAGATAAAAATGTGAATATCTTTATCTGTTGTTGGTGAATAGAGGGACGGGCTTTATGATTTAAGAAAGGTTCATCTAGAGGATTTTTATAAGTGTGGCGAAGATGAGAAGTTTGGGAAAAGAGGGAAGACAAGTAGGAATATAAATCCAAGGATCAATTTAGGTAGTAAAAGGAAAGAAGGAGATTAGGGAAAACAAAAGTGGGATATACGTCCCAGGGATCAGTCTAGGTGCTGTGAGGAAGGGAAAACTCGGAAAAGAAAAAAAAAATATGCAAATCCTAGGACCAAACGTAGATGTTGTGGGGAGGAGAAAGAAAGGAAAAGAGAAACAAATAATAGAGAACCTAAACCTCAACCAAGGTTCCGTGAAAAAAAAAAATGAGAGGAAAAAAAGAAGTAAATCCCCAGACAACCCAGGAAAAGGGAAATGAATCCTCAGACTCAACCCAGGTGATGTGAGAAAGAACAAAAAAAAAAAAAAGAAAATAATACGAAAGGGGAAACTAAAATCCTAAGATTCAACCCACGTTCCCAAGTAGCAATCCATCCATCCAGCTGGCCGAGTTGCCAGCCAGTTAGCGTAAGGGCGTCCAGGTGGCGCTCGATTGTAGCGGTGTGGATGTGGCGGCCCAGCTGGAGCCTGGCATTCAGAGGTAAACAACAACACTCGGGAGCATGACGGAAGAGACCAGTCCGCCCAGTTTTTTCTCTCGCCTATCTCCTGTGTTCCCGACAGTCACTGAGGACGGGAAGATAGACACGGTGCAGTTCCTAGAGGCCTCCAAATCCTTCATCCAGATATATGGTAAGGTCGTGCGAGGCGCGAGTTGGTTGGCCTGAAGAGGTAGAATTCCCCCAGCTCGGGGCTGGCCGCAGTCGTATGTATGTATGATCTTGTACACGAGTGACGCATGTGAAATTCAGGTATGGCTGGGACTGTACACTTTCAGTGGGGTTGGGGTTTTTTCCCTCCTATTTTTCCTGTGATGTATGAGATGTATTTTTTTTTCTTCTTTTTCTCATTATGGAGACGGCGATTGTATCTCTCCTTGACTTAAATCTCTATATGTGGGTTAGTGAGTTGCCTTACCTGTAAATTCCACCCGTAGGAATCGTCTGAATGTTGGTGTAGGTAAATGTTTTCTTTGTAGAGTACTATACATGTACAATTTGGTATTGTGATTTCCTCCTTCAGGAAGGGTTGTGTACTATGTTAGCAGTACAGTAGACGTGGCTGTCTTTGATTTACTCCGTTATTTATGTATTCTTAAATAATGGTGACATGAGAATGAGAAAGGTTATGAAAACTAGAGAGAGTATACATGGAGTTTTACATTTTAAAAGTTGGTAAAACACTTACAACACGTAAAAGAACCTGTGAAAACCCATAGCTAACTTCCCCTAACAGCTGGTACTTACCCTAGTTTTGAATTCACTTAAAAGGTGTCTTGTTATTATCTCCATTTACACCCGGGTGGTTTAGCATTGTTTCCTGTAAATACAAATTCCTTCTTGTACTTAACCTTGTAATATCTCATAGGAAACATTAATAGTATGATTCAGCTATAATGTTGAAATGTAAGATAATTTTGGGGTTGTATGGAGATTTAAAGTTTTCATGGGTTCTGTTGATATTTATTATCCATCACTTAACCCCCTCATATTTTCTGACCTTCAAAGCCTGTACTTGTAAACTTATTATCAGTACAGTTACTTGATCACATGGTATCAGGAACTCTGTGAAATATTTCGTTATCAGTGCAGTTCCTTGATCACATGGTATCAGGAAACCTGTGAAATATTTCTTTCTTCATATTGAACCTTGACATTTGAATTTGGGTAAATCTGGGCTGCTAGGTGGAAATATGTGGTTTTCATAAATTTTGTTGAAAATTGTGTAAGCATCAAGTATGATTGTAATACTAAACCCTATATTTTTCCTGATCATATCCCCCTCCCCAGCAGTTGACTCATTAATCAAGTGTAATGGCTAAAGTAGCATGACCTTTACTATATTCTCCAAACAAAAGGCAGTATTTCTTTAGTGCCTTGAAATATATTATTGCAAATCCTTCATGGGATAGCATAATGTTCCTCTCATAAAACAAAGGATGGATACAATATGAAAGAATACTAACTTAAAAAACACAACAAAGTGGTTCTTGCAGGTGTTATATAATTCTTTTAACAGAGTGAATCCCTTGTTGTGACTTTCATACAGAGAGCCTTAATTGTCACATCTGTGTGTTAAGAATCACCTAGTTTTTCCAAAGGCCAATACTTGTCAGGATTTGTATTGCAGTTTTAGAAATACATAAGATTACAATATATAAGACTGTAGTAGCAGTTTGGTCTCATTTAACCATGCATTTCTTTTGTCACTTGAAGTAAAGTATTTTAAACTGTAGAGAACAGTGTTTATATGCAAGCTACTAAAGTCACTAGAGACTGTCATTGTGACTGATAGAAATGTAAGGTTTTTCCATTTGGTTCCTGACAATATTTTCTATTTTTATCTGTTTTGAAATAACACTTTACTTAAACCAGTATGTACAAAAAGCCTGCTCTCAGGTATCTGGTTTTCTCACATTGTACCTTGGTAAAAGGGCCATACTTTTATTTGAGGACCATTCTAAATTTTTGGAACTGTGTGGTGTTTAGATTATTGGTGATTTTGGATGTGTGATAGATACTTATCTTTCTAATGGGGTTTTCCAGTTTTAAGTGTTATTTCTTTGAGATAGAAGTTGTAAGTGTTGGTATATTGTTTATTGCCCTTACCCCAAAGTCTTTCCTGTCTCCACCTCTAACAGGAGTAATGTAGATCAAGACATAGTTTGATGATTACATAAAGATGAAGTGCCTGGAGTTGGATACCATTTTAATGGTAAAACAAGGTCAGAAACCACAAACATAGCCAAGAAAAGCATAAAGCACTACTGCCACCTCAGATTCAAACCCTGGAAAATGGTGCTTCATTTTGTTAGAAAGTATGAATGATTGGGCATATGGGTTTTGAAGTTTTAAGATCTTAGATATTTGGAGTGGAGATCTTCTACTTGTAGATCTAATAGGCATAACCTGTTTATCTGAAAGGGCTTGTGCATGACAAAACACAGTGGTGTTTTTAGAATAATGTAGGTCTAGGTGAGGCAGCAGTTGCTACTGGCATGGGTTTGGAGGATGGAAGGAAAAGGATACAAATGAAGGTCCTGTAGCAAGAAGAGAGGTTGAAGGTATGAAAAGCACCTGGAGTGATGGGATTGCAGCTGAAATGTTGAAGAATGGAAGAGAAAGTGAGTTACAATAGATGCATTTGCTATATGATTTAGCATGGCAAAGAAGATTGGATGAAACTATCATTATTCTTTTATTCAAAGGAAAAGGTTCTGAGGCTGTATGAAAAATTATATGAGAATAAGTCCATTAAGTATACCAGGAAAAGTGTTTGCAAATGTCGGGTGACATAACAATGGAAGTAATTGAATGAAAAATATGTGAGAAGCTAAGGGATTTTAGGAGAGACAGGGGATGTATGGAGCAGATTTTTGAGATTAGAATGACTGGAAAAGTATCTTTCAAAATGTAAGTTGTGTGCATCTTCCATGGATCTCTAGAAAGCATGTAACAGAGTCTAGTGGTATGCTTTATGGGATCGGTTAAGTAAATCTGAGTAGGGAGACAATTGTTAGATGGTGTGAAAGCCTTTTATGGAGGAGCAGTGCATGTTTACTCGTCAATTGATAATTGAGTGAAAGTGTCTGTTTACCTGTGGGTGTGAGACAGGGCTATGTGATGTCACTGTGGCTTTTTAACATATATATGGGTGGAGAGATGAAAACAAAACTAGGGAAAGGGGTTTCAGAGATAGAGTGTGATGGTGAGGTATTGTGGCTAGTGACAAGCCTGTTTGTGGATGATACTATGTTGTTTTCTGAGAGTAGAGTGTTGCAGAAAGTTGTAAGTGTGCTTTATGATGTATGTAAGCATAGCAGATTATGAATGTAAGTATAAGTAAAGTAATGGTGTTTGAAAGGAAATAATGTGAAAGTATAGATTTTGAAAAGTGAAAGAAGAAAATGGACTAAACTGTGTTGTAGATATGGGGGAGAAAGACTGGAAGAGGTGATAGAATTTAGTATGTATACGGGAGCTATCTTGGGTAAGTTTGATGATATGGAAGGAGAGATAATGGAAAGAGCAGTAAAGGGTAGAAAAGCCATTAGGTTCCTTAATAGAATAATGAAGAATAGAGGTGTAAGTATGGAAGTGAAGAAAGGACTTAGGTCCATCATAGGCTTCCCAACCCTGACCTATGCTGATGAAACATTGATATGGAATGAGTCACAATAGGTCAAAAGTCCAGAGTGTGGAGATGAGCATGTGCTGTGGCAAGATGGAATGAAGAAAGAAATAAGGGGATTTATGAGAGATTTGGCATGGCAGGGAATGAATTGTGGAGTTGTAGAGTGGCTGAATGTAATACCTTAAGGTGGTTTGGGCATGTTGAAAGAATGCAAGATGGAGAGTTTACAAAGATAGTTTATCATAGTAGAATTAGACAGACTGATGCAAGAGTAAGAGCTCCTGTGATGTGGGGGAAATATAGTGGAAGAGTACTAAGGAGAGAGAAATAGTAGAAGGATACATGGAATGGTGTATGCGAGTGAGGCATGTAAGGACAGGGATTAGTGGAGACTTTGCCATGGCCACCCTTGTGGTAGGTGTTCCCAGAAGGAACAGGTGTCAGAGATATAGATAGAATAGATAGATAGATTGTAGGTGTTTGCCTGTTCAGGTAATTGCCATAAAAATGCTACCCACACAAATGCTCTCATCATATTTCATATGATATTTAGTTATCAAGAAGTTTTGGCCAAATAATGTAGTTATTTGAGGAAACACATCATTGGCACATATTTCTTTGTGATGACAGATGCTCCCTGACTTACAACCTATGCTACTTATGACCATCCGTACATACGACCGAAAAAATATGAATTAAAAAATGTGAATATGAAAATTACGCTTGGTTGTACGTAAACCAGTGCTTATGGCTACATACGTACAATAGTGAATGTCAGACAATCCCAGCATTGTGTACATCACAGCATCGCTCTCAGATCTTGCTCTCAATTGCCGTTCTATAGGCATGCGTTATTCAAGCAAAACTAACAAATTTTTGTGCTGAATTAAATCTTTTTTTTTTTTTTATTAAACCCCAAAGATGACAAGCAAGAGGAAAAATCCATCGCTTGCTGATTGAAATCGTAAGAATCTGAGAAAGACACTCTATTTGAAATTGAATTGATCACCCAACATGGAGGAAAAGTGTAAGTGATTTCACGTGGTCTGCAATTGTCTCGTTTGACAGTCTACAATTTTAAAGGAAACAAAAAAAAAAAAAAAAAATGAAGCAATGAAAGATTCGGCAAGTATGAAGTCAATGATTATGACAAAGTAACAACAAAGACACATCTACGAAATGGAGAAGTTGTTAATGCTGTTGATGGAGGATCAAATTTAAAAACGTACCACTAAGCTTGCTAACAATTAAGGCGAAGGCTAGAAGTCTTTTTGAGACTTTGAAGGAGCGAGCAGGAGAGGATAACATTGAGAACTTCACAGCAAGTCATGGTTCATTAGATTTAAAAAAGGTATAGTCTGCACAGCATTCAAGTCACAGGTGAAGTGGCAAATGCTGGCGAAGGAGCTGCCAAAAAGTTTGTAGAAAGTTTGAATAAATCAGTCCATGAACTAAATAATCTTGAATAGTAAGAATCATGTAATAAAGCTGATTGATAGAAAATGAGATGATAGAAATTGAGTTGGATGAAAGAATGCAGTACGAGTACATGAATCTAAATGCTGTGCTGACATACATCCAACTTTGATCCATTTCGAGATCTGACCGGTTGGTCACAACAGAACTCGGATGTATGTTGGGGAGCATCTGTATCCTTTTTGAATCAGGTATTCCCAATTGCCAGTACTTTTCAGCACAACTCCACAAGCTCTTCACCACATTCATTCATAACACTGAATACTACATGCGCACAAATTATACCTTCAGCTGCCACATTACTAACCTTCACATTTAGGTTGCCCATCTGTAATACCCAATCTTGTACTCTAAAACTGTTGGCACACTCGCTTGACTTCTCCCAAAACACTTGCCCCTCATGATCTTTCTTCTCATGGCCAGGTGCATAAGCACAATAATCGCCCATCTTTTGCCATCCGTTATATTTTACACACATCTTTTTAGAACTTACTTCCTTACACTTTATC
>JAUUDZ010058054.1:0-10325 GCA_032361705.1 Panulirus versicolor | reverse complement strand
TACATATATATATATATATAAACTATATGTGTAATATGTCTGTAATGACCTCAGCCCTTCATTTATATGTATGGGTATTTTCATGGCATACGTTCAGTTTATAGAAAAAAAAAATAATGGATGGGTTTCTAATGTTCACATCTTGCACTCATCTTTTTGAAGCCCAGCTATTGAAAAGGCTCCTTTCCCCTTTTCACCATCTAATCTCCACCATAAAGTTGGTGCTTGTAAACATTTATTCCCCACAGACCTTTCCATGGTTTACCCCAGATGCTTCACATATACTGCTGGCTCACTGGATCTTCTGTTTCTCTACTTTGAAGCCAACTCAAAATTTCTTTACCCTCTCTATCTTTGGTTTTATGTTTTGTATACCCCCCAAACTCCATCCTACCCAGTTTCTCCAACTCTTTAACTTTCTGCCTTGAAGCTCAGCCCCTTTCACATCCATGTGCTAAAATTCTCTGTTTAGAGTAATTCAATGTACTCTAAGAAGATTGGGTTAAGCTCTCCATGTGATGATTCTAATAAACTAAGAGCCCTTTCTTATACCTCTCCCAAACTGTGGAATATATTCAGTAGTCAAACAACCAAGTCGACGCTTTTTTTTTTTTCATTTATCAATGACGTCTCCCACTATACACTTTATTTCTGACCCCTTAAGGTCCAATGTTACTATCATACTCCTTTCACTTCCACTTGGAAAGGCTCACCCCGACCCAAAATCCACTTTGAATTGCTGACCGTGGCAACTTGAGAGAAAGCAGTGGTCATCCCTATATCTTTACTGACTTAAGAAGCATCCTTACTGCTTCTCTGACCATGATGGTACAAATGTTCATGTACAACATGATGGGCTGTAACATAGCCTGATGCTTATATAAACATACATTCGTTCATGGAATTCGTTTCCAAAGAATAACATTAATTAGCATACCAAAGAACTGAGTAACACTGCATTTAACACGTATATCTTTCATTTGTTAATGAAAGTCTAAACTATATTACCTAAATCGTATTATTGTGTAAAATAAGAATAGAATTTCCATGCAATTCTTTCCTTGCTGTGATTCTAGGAAATTATTTTCAATCGATGGATTTTTTTATTTCTGCTGCAAAAAGTAGTGGATTAATTGTGCACTCATACCCCTTCAGTGGGTGGCAGTGCAAGAGAGGATAGAGAGTGCACAAAAGGTCCCGTGACTGATGTACATTTAATGTTACTCAAGAGAAAATTGTGAGTAAGGATTTGGTGGAACCAAATGCCTTTATAGAAGAAAACGTCCTCAAAGAAAGAAAAAACTTGTCAGAACCTTTTATTTAAAATCTGGAGGGGATCTATATCAGTTTATCAAATTGTACATACAGGAAAGTACAATTTTCATAACAGCAAAATTCACTCCTATTCAGTGAATGAATATCATTCTGAACAAAGTGTGCAAATGAAACATAAAAATGTATGGCAGACATGATGGTATATACTAAACACTAACTAACAATGGTAAAGTGTTGCACAAGAACCATTGCTGTGATACTGAAGTAACCATAATGGGTTCTGTGCTCAACTAGCCAATCAAACAATTTACCATATTCTAAAACCCTTGTCATCTGAGAATCATGAAAATTTGACATGAGGGTATCTTATGAGTTCATTCCTGCCAAATTTCATGTTTGTCCAGATGAAAACCTTAACCAAACTGCAAGCTGACATATGAATGTGACTGATGGACAGATGAATTGCCCAAGCAATAACAGAACTAGCCAAGCAAATAAAATCCCTTACATTTGCTGGTAAAAAGTGTACAGCATTTACAGATGCTGATTAAGTATATCTATTTCCTTTTATTTCAAACTGCTTTCCCACCTCGACAAGGTCTGCATTAACCGCAGGGAGTCTTCATATGCAGATTCGCCCAGCATGTGCCTGGAGTCATCATAATCCTGACAGTTTTTATGGTCATGTTTTGCAACACTGCTCATATTTTGCTAAATACTGGTGCTTTCGACAGACACTATCATTCCCCATAAGTAATTCTACAAGTGTAATTATACTAGTAAGTAAATGTGAAAATATGTGAGTAATGGCCGTAAATGGTTATTTTAGTGACAGCGTACCAAGTGGACTCATTCCTTCTTGGGCCCCTCCAATATGATTGCAAATTATATTTACGCTAGAGCAAGGCCATACCCATTATATTAACTTATCTATTTCTACATTTCATTTACCTACACTTCCTTCAAAAGCAGTGTTACAATCCATTACTGAATTTGTGTTGGATACTCTTTATTCTCTCTGCTCAGTCTCTTAACCCCTTCTGACCATGGCCATAAAAGTTATATTAGCTCACTTTTTTTACACATACCCTTTAATTTTAGGAGCATCTCTTTCATTTTATAGTGAGAAGCAAAGACTCTGAACACCTCATTATTAGGTACAAATAATGAGCGACTTTCTACAATTCACCTGGTATATATTTAAGGTTAAAATACTTTTGTAAATACATGAAAAGTGTTTTCTGTGATGCAATAGTTGCATGTTTTAAATAAAACAATGTTTTAAAATACTTTCATAATATTACTACTACCATATCATTACAACATATAAAGTTTTCATTGTTCCTCCTCAATTGGGAAGAGATTCTCTGACCCATTTTTACCAAGTTCAAAGTCATACACGGACAATAAAAAGAGTGCTAACAGTATCTTAAAAAATAATTGCTTTTTTATCCTAAATCCAGTTTGACATGAAGGTACTCACTGTAAAAATCAATTAGCAAAATATATGAAAATATATTCAAACACTAACTGTTTGACAAAATGAGAAAATTCTTACTTTACTCACAGATAATCTATCTTTACATTAATCTTCTTTCACCAAAGTGGAATTTAAGATTTTCAGTGTGTCATTTCATCAACTATGCAATACCATATGATACTGAATTTGATATTTCAATGAATGTAACATTTTAAACTTATAAAAAGAGGGTGGTTGAAAAGGTACAAGATGGAGAGCTGAGGTAGCATGAACATATGTAGACAAAGTAATGAAAAGTTTCTTTTGTACAAGGTTTGAGGAAAAGACGGATAAAGGTTGAGGGTAAGGAGATAGAGACCGAGAAAGAACCTGCGGTAAAAGGGTGTCTGGATGAAGGAAACTGTGGGGATGTGTTGAGATCATGGTGTAAGGAGGGTCATTATTCAAGAGCTACACTACTATAATGGGAGAAAGTACAAGATACTGAGTGACTTATAAAACATCCTTCTACATATATTACGACTGCTGTCAAACTATTAACAGGACCAAGAATGACCCACAGCACTAGCTAACAGGATTTACCTGACATTATACCCGTCCTTATAAAATACAAATAGTGAAAAGATGAATGTGTTACAGTCTGAACCTACATCTCTAAATTCTGGCCCCAGAGATAGCACTGTATGCTATTAGAGAAAATTAATTCCTATTAGTACTGCATACTGTTATCAGTGATGCTACTTCCAGAGAAATACTTGTGTGGAATAAACCTTTATTGTAAGAAATAAAGGTGTAAAAAGAATTGAGATTCCTAGATTTCTAAGACTACACAGAACAATCTGAGGATAGATGCTCTCACACCTTATTGGTCTTGCACTAGAATACACTGTACAGAAAACTACTCCACTGAGTGAGGTATAGTAGCAGCTGTAGTTCTTTTCATGACTGTGCATATCTATCAACAAACCATTGGGGTACTTACAATGCTGGCCAATAACTGACACCAGCCCAACTCAACTGATAGCCAGCAACCAGTTAGAATATATCTATCTGGATGACCAACCTCAAGAACAGGTAAGTGGCAAATGCATCCTTCAGCTTGCTTTATGTAGGCTGACATAATTCTTATTCAACCCTTACAAACTATTTTCTATGCCTGACTATTTGCTATGGATACAAAAGGTTTAATTACATGGTAAACAATCTACCAGTGATTAGAGAGCACATACTTGTCCATTGCCAGAGAATGTCTTTCGGAATCTGAGAGGAATATCTGGCATATCAAATACAGGCTACTGCATGTGGAAAATTTCCTGGTCATGCACATGGTACATCTAACTCAGAAACTGGTAAAGATGTTTACAAAAAACAATACTTGTGGTCTTGATATTCAGAAACTTCAAAGCATATACTGTCGCAGCTGGTAGTAAATTATGAAGAAAAGTAATTCAATGCAAAACATAATGCAATTAAGAATGGAAATTACTGATAACAATAACTACTGACTGATTTTAGATAAGGCCTGACATGGACTTCCTATAGGATTTATTGGTATATCCTAAAGCACCTATCAGAACTTAGCAATTCTAATTACAGCATTAAGATTCATCCGTAGCTCTAAGCACTGTACTTAGGTACTCAATACACATACACAAGCAGAAACACAAATTCATACATGTTAATACATTCATGTATATTTATAGACAAGTTTACCATTTCCCACAAAAGTGAGGTAGCACTAAGAACAGACAAATAACAGCCTTATTTGCCCACATGCACTCTAGCTTTCATGTATAATGCACCAAAACCAAGGCCACCTGTCCACAATCAAGCCCCACAAAATACTGTGGTTTTCCCCTCCAGCTATGTATGCTTTGGTGCAGCCCACTGATCAATATTCTGTAATGGCACATTTCATTTTATTGTATGCATGCCTCACCCTTATAAATGTGAAGCCCTGATTACTGAAAGCCTCTTTTACTTCATTCTTTCACCTCCTTATGTTCCTCTTTCTCTTCAGCCATGCATCTTCTTATTCAGTCTCTCTTCACTATTCCCCTTCATACATCCATTTCAGCACATCCTGATCAATCATACTCCAGTTACTACCAACCTTTTCGTTTTGACTGTCACATCATACGTGATGCATCCACCTCACACTACAAATCATCCTCAGGCATTTTATTTCCAAAGCATTTGCATTTTTTTCCATTCTCTTGTATCACTGCTTTGCTCTCTTCTGTCCTCTTGAATCACTGTTAGTTGGCAAAAGAGTAGTCTCATTCAGGAACTTACTCGTCTAAGAAAGCAATCATTTCTTTGATTGTAGCACAACCCCAAAACTGCAGGAACCCCATAAATTGGGTTTGAGGATTAAAGGAAAAAATTTTGTCAAGCATGAAATACGTATATACTCATATATGTATATATACATACACAAACATATATAGGGGAGAAAGGGGAGAATCAAAACTGCTCATGCATTCCCTGTAAGGCTCTGTCATCTGCTTTTGATTCTTCCTCGCTTATGTGGGAAATGGTGAGCATGTATGAAAACAGCAATTAAGTATAATAATATGTATATCTGATTTTTACTGTAATATCATAAATAACCACGATTATATAATCCCAAGACCACTTACATAAAGGGGCTACAGCAGCTTCAGGATTGTGGTACTTTCAGGAATCGGGAAATGGTTTGCTCCCTTAGAATGAGTTCTTGAATGAGACTGTAATCCCTTTTGTCAACAAGCGATAATAAAGCCTTGCTGAAGGTGACTTTTCACTTACAATGTAAACAAGAAGGGGGAACTAAGGAACCAGAAGGATGGAATGAAAGATGCTTTGAGTGATTAGAGCCTCAACATGCAGGAGGATATGAAGCGTGCATTGGATAAATATGATATACAGGGGGTGATGTGCTGTCAATTGGCTGAACTAAGAGATATGAAGTGGTAAGAGAAAACCTCAGAAAAGTCTGCAGGGCTAGGCTGTGGACGCGGGATCCATTTTCGGTGCACCATACATGATAGGCAGAGAGATGTGAGCAAATAAGGCCACGCTTCATCAGTTTGTGGGGCAACCTCACTACGCAGGAAAATGTGAACAAGTATGACTTAAATATTTTTCCATTTATCAATAATTACCCTGTACCTCTTTCAGCCCAGGGCTGCACTATCTCCACAAGCAGGGAAATGCGAAATCCTTTGAAGTGAGTTCTTTGACGAGACTGTACTCCCAACAGTACAGCCATGTAAAAGCTGAATTTTCTCTCATGGTACAACATGCAGCAAAGTCCTGTTACACTTGATGTGAGTATTTCTGGAGGGGTAGAGTTTAAGACTAACTTGGGAGGTTGGTTACTTAAGGTTTGTTGGATTATTTCATTGTGTGTATGTTTTGTCAATGTTGTGTTTGTTGGGGTTGGGGGGAATCTATGAATACAAGCTGCTAAACTGTGAAGCAAGGATATGCTTTTTATTTCAATTTGGGAATTGGTGGTTAGCTATGGAGTGGAGAGAAATTTTTGTTGATTAGCTGTCAAGAGTTTGGGGATGCTTAAGGGTTCTGTAAGATGCTTAAGGGTTCTATAAGAGAAGTCTTTGCAAGTGACTTTGGTTTGGTGGTCAGCAATGAAATCTGGCCAATGAACTTATGTCTTTGTCATGGAGGGTTGTACTGGTAGACAGAGCTAAAAGCTTTGTTGATGTCTGTTGCCACTAATACCTAGGATACGTTGTGTGAAGTTTATGTATAGTGATAAGGTGTGAAGCCATGATGTGTTTGCAACAATGAGATATTTTACTTGATTCAGTTGTAGATTAGTTTTTAAAAGTTCTGATACTGAAGACATGTGATATATAGCAGTAAAAGGAGGGGAAACTGGGTGGTCTGATGGGTTTTAGGATTGATACTGTGTAGGTAAGCTTCCAGATGTCAGATTTTGTTCTGTAGTCAGGAGTGGTTGAAGTTGATAAGTAAGTGCTTGGCCAAAATGTTTTATGTTGTCAGGAGAGTTCTGAAGATTTTAACTGCACTGCATGTGTCAGAGGGAGTGAAGTGTGAGTAAGCACTCGTTTCTACACAATTCTTTGTAGGATTTTAATGACTTCTAATTGGAGTGTGATTAACTGGTGGCTCATTTTTTAAGCCATGTTCTATATCTGTATGTTTTTAGGGAGAAAGGGTGTCACTAGACTGAGTAAGAACCACATTATGTGTGGGGGATGGACTGATGCAAGAAGTGTGAATCTTTAAAATGCAGCCAAACTACATCTTGTAATTAGAATATTGGCTCACTCAAAACAGAGCATCTGCATTCTCACAGGAGTAAAATGTCACCTTAACCCCTGATAAACATAAATCCAACCTACAACTTCCAATAACCCTGAATGATTAGCCATTCCCACTAAACAAAATTCTAACCATATGACATACAACATATCTCATATGATGAGACATTTACTCCCAAAACCACATACATAAACACAAACTAAATGCCCTGAGAATATTTCGAAGCACCAGCTTTGGGGAATAAAAACAAGTGGTCCCCTCAGTATCATCTACAACCAGCTTACCTGCTCCATCCTCAACTATGCCTCACCTAACTTTTCATCCTCTTTCAAAAGGAAATTTAACAAAACGGAATACTAGGAACAATCACCGATGCCTTTGAAACTACAAACATCTAACACCTAGAAAAAAAATTTCCTGTAAAAACCTACAGCACCTTAAAATGCTTGGCACTCATTTCAATGCCACAACACCCTCACAGAAATCATTCCATAATGAACCATTAACCCTTAAGCAGAAATAAAAAGTTCACCTGTGCCTTACACTTCCGACATCCTATACTACACAAAACAGTGATAAGACATACAACTGATTCAACAAGCACTAAACAACTGTTCCTCCAACCCAATCTTAAAGTATGCCCCACCAAAAATACAATCATTTGAAACTAAAGTTCCAAGACAACTAAGTTCCATTTTCTTATTTGCATTCTGGACACCATCCATCTCCAACATCTCAAATACCTATCACATAACCCCTCTTGACAGATGCAACTTCCACAATGAAGACACAAAACACCTCTACTGCCCTACACTCATCTTAACAGAACACTGAACTATGGTCTGGCCAGTTGATAAGGCTGGCTTTTTGGGTGCAGTGGGAGCACCATGATTTGGGGTCCTAAGGCAGGAGTAAGTAAATATTTGTTCATGTGTCCATGCAAAAAAGTCCTAATTCCTGACCAGTTTCTAGCATCAGGATGATATGTTTCAAGCACTGGTTTTCCTGTCTATAGAACAGGGGAGTAATATGGATGGCGATTCACTCAAGCTCTTTTGATATCTGTTAATTGAACTAGATAAGCAGTACAGCTGAGTGATCTCTGGTGCACCTTCTGAGGGTGGAATAAGCAGGATTCAAACCTACCATCATAAGCTGAGTAACTGAGTTCTTTAACCTACAGATGACTGCATGAACATCTTTTCCTTCTTAATTACCATGTGCAGTTTCCTGTCTTAGCAAGGTAATGGCAGGAATGGATGACCAAACCCTAAAGGGAAAATCCTTGCTTGGCTCCTTAATCTGTTACTGGAAAGTAATAATACAGGATAGGTGCAGTCCCTTATTCTTCACGACAAACTGTAGCTGAGAAAACAAGTGAAGGCAAAAAAAAAATTCAGAGCCTAGCAATGGAAGGGAAGAAGTAAAAAATCCAGAGCCTAGCCATGGAAGGGAAGAAGTAAAGATTAAACTAGCAAAACCTTGAGCTGCCAATCTCAATATTATCTGTAGAACATATTTGACTATTGGGTGCTATATGATCTAGCCTAAGGAGGTGCTCAGCTCTTAAGAGAAGCCATAGGTATATCTGTAAAATGACACTTAGAAGCAACACTGAAAAGATGAAGGATTCAAGGCGAGAAGTGTAAGGCGAGCTGCTCTTGACTCCACCCTAAAAGGTGGCTGGAAGATGAGTCCTTCCTCCAAATGTCTGAACACGCTTCATAACAGGATGAACCAAACTTCTGAACAGCTTGAGTAGCTGCTGATGAATCTCCAGTTTTCTTTGGGGCAGACTAAGCTATATAAGTGATACAGTTTCCAAGAAAATGGTATACTAATGCAAAGTATATCAGCAAAGTTGCTGAGAAACAGGGTCTTTAAGAAAAATCAGGAAATAAAAAGAGGAAGAAATCTACCTAACAAAAAATATTGTCCAGCTCTAGAATGAGGAAATAAATCAAAGGTAGATGTGTCAAAGAACTAGGAGGAAAGGTATAGAGGTATCTAAAGGAAGAATGTCAAACTGAGTTACTAGTACAGAAGTGAACAGGATAACTGGATGAAAGATCACCAAGAGAAAGAATGATGAAGGTAATACAATACAACCTTGCAGAGCACTAATACTAATGGGAAAGGAATGAGAGGTTATTCCATTACCATTTATAACAACAATCCAAAGTGTAAAGAAAACTAAGTATGGTTATGGGGAAAAAATCAAATACCAGAGAATTATGCCAGAACCCATCAAAAGCTTTATAAATAAAGAGCTGTAGCATATGATACCCCATTACTAATCATGGAATGGCAAACACCATGGAGTTGTCCCTGCTGCTCCATTCAGCTCATATTTGCGAAAAAAGATCTGTTGCTAAATGGTAACTTAGGTGAGTTGGATGGTTCTTCCTGGAGTAATGTGGATGTACTGTTTGCAAATCTGGGATGAGAGAAAGATAGCAGTAATAAATGTTTTCACAATTCTACAGTGACGATATGAAGTACCAGTTTGACATTAGAAATATCTAATTTGAGAAACTATATAATTATTGTAACACTACTACTTCACCTGTTTCTTATAAATACTGTCTACTGTTACAAACTGTGACTAATCCAGAAAAGTATCCCATATTTTTCAATACAAGTGACATACATTTATAAATAAAGAAGAATCATAAAGTTCTTGTATTTGGGATTACATCTAAAGCTTCCTCTTCAGTCATGCAAATATTAAACACGATCTTAGGAGCACCAAAAGATTGGGGTGGGATGGACTAATGATGATAATGGCTAGACTCACAATGAATAAAATAGGTATACCAATGTCCAATGGAATCTCCTGATCAACAATATATCATGCATAATTTACATGGTATAAGTAGAATATACCATCAATAACTTGCATCAGAGGGAAATCTAATGTTTAAAAAACATCTAAATATATAGGGAGAGATAATAAATAGCAGGTGTTTGAGCTACTTGATAGCAAGGGCATTTTGAATTAGTAATATCATTAGGCAAAAATATCATTACCCAGGACTGCTATGTGATTTGCTTTTAATGCTTAACACCATTCTCATCAGAAAGGAAACATGACTGCATCATAATTTTACTCTTACCAATCAGTTTGACAGTAAAACCTTTAACTCATTGGAGACAGCATGGCTAACGTCCAACCTGGCTCTTTATTGGGATAAATTCCACCATTATTTTCCTGACACTTTAAAGATGGGTATCATAAAAGTGCCTCATTGTATTCCATGAGTTCCAAAAGATAAAG
>JAUUDZ010058043.1:0-10325 GCA_032361705.1 Panulirus versicolor | reverse complement strand
CCACACTGCTCTTCCCCAATCTGATGCTCTGTACATGCCTTCACCCTCTCAATCAATACCCTCCCATATGATTTCCCTGGAATACTTAACAAACTTATACCTCTATAATTTGAGCACTCACTTATCTATTATTAATATTATCATACCTAGTCGCTGTCTCCCGCATCAGAGTTAATAAGATGGTCTTGATTAGGGCCTCAGTTGCCCATAGCTCCACATAACATCTATGGTACCCACTTACGGTACACAACCACAACACACACAGTACATAAAGGTATGTACGTCCCTTTTGAGCACACCAGCGACATCATCCGCATGGTGGACATTCCCGGTACACACTCGAGGCCCCTGGCCGGCCAACCAACCGTCTGACAAACGTGACGTGGCTGGTGCTGCTCAAGAGAGAGATTCTTCAACAAGAAAAACCTGTCACTGAACAGTCGGGTGCCGGCCACCTGGTGGTGGACGGAACAACGCTCTACCAGGATATAGGACGAAGGTCACGTGCTAGGATACACAGCTAGGATCATCACACACACACACACACACACACACACACACTCTATGAGATGGAGCCACAAGAGTGTAACACTCGTTCCCCATTCAGTACAAACAGGTAATCACACACACGGGCCTCCGTGGTGTAGTGGTTAGCGTTCCTGATCATGAGTTAGCACGGGCCAGCCCGGGGTCGGACCTTTATGGGTTCGAATCCTAGGAGTGGCAGTTGGCTTACACTCAACCCAGGCGTTTATGCTCTCCTCGGAGCTGTTCGATAATTGGTTACCTGTTATAGACTGGTGTGTGTGTGTGTGTGTGTGCGTGCGTATATACATAGGAGTAAAGGCATGGTATATGTACGTAAGACTGAGAAATGGGGCAACGCCAGTATAAAACCCTCTCTCCGTAGCACACAAACAGTAATCACACACACACACACACACTTTTGTGGGTAAAATGTAAGTAAAGCAGAGAAGAAACCAGTCTCAAAGAGGTGATATAACCAATGAAACTACACAAATCTTAATGTCTACGGTAACACTGATTAGTCAATGGAGTTCAAAAGTAAAATTTACAGTGTGGTACAAAAGTGGGTGTTCTGACTTTAGTTACAGAAGCAAGGTTTAAAAAGCGGGATTGGTTCAATAAACTGAGTCAGAAGGTGAAGGAGGTCTAAGAATGTACAGGCGACGCCCCGTCCAACCAGCATTTGTGAGGTTAAAGAAAGCAAGGAACAAGAACAGTAGAGCAGGATGAGAATGGAAGAATAGAAATCAATGCAAAAATCATCGTGGACAAGGCTCGAGACAATCCAAAACTTTTCCATACATTCATCAAGTCAGTTAGAGACGCTGATGGTTTCTGCCGAAAGAACTTTAGAGGATGATGTTAAAATATGTGAGGAACTGAATGACGGGTTCGAAAGTATTGCCACAGTGGAAGGCACTATGACTTCAGTGTACATTGTTCACTAAACCTTTCACCACAATGCCTTGGTTCCCGGCTACTGACCTTTAAATGGGGAGATGAAATGGAGAGGAGGTCTTCGAAAACAATGAAGAATCTATAAAAGGCAATTAAAATTCTAAAAGGCCTTGACCATTTAAGGCTCATGGCTCTGACTAACGTATCGCAATATGAGCTTAAACAACCACCTGAAACTTCGTTCAGTAATCTCGCCGGAGAAAGATCAAGTGCCAAGTGAGCGGACGACAGAAGTCATAATGGTATTTAACACAGAAGACCAGCAGGATGCACTAGATTACAGACCGGCCTCTCTTACGAGCGTAGTCTGTACTGTACTGAACACGGTAATGGATGACTTTTTTCAGACGAATTACTAAATGAGGGACAACACGACCCCAGGGAAAGCTCATACATAACGAACTTCCTAGAATGAGCTCTGTTCTAGACACAAGAGAAGGTTGTATGGACTGCATGTATCTTTGACTGCCAAAAGGCATTTAACATTATTCCATGTAGTAGGTTAGTAAAGAAGCTGGATCCTCATGCAAGGGATTTCTTTGGCTGATGCAAGGTTATCTTATTGGAAGTGACCAAAGTACGATGTCAGAGGAACCTTCTCGAATTAGGTTGAGTCACCAGTGGCGTGTCATAGGTTCTTTTCTGGGACCGTTGCTCTTCTCGATCTATATGAATAATTTACCACAGAGACATGGACTCCTCCCTGAATATGCCTGTGGATTATATCAAGGTCTTGAGTGAAGTAAGAGAAGAAGAATACATCAATTTGCGAGGGGACGTGAACAAGCTCCAAACTTGGTATGATACATGATTGGTGGAATGAAACCCAAGCAAATGTAAAGTAATGAGGATGGTACGCAACGAAAGAGGCCCTTATCATGATCTTCATGTATGTACCTGTCACCGAAGTCCTACCTTAGGTGAACAGAACAGGAAACAAACTGTTTGCTATTAAATAATAGAAAGGCTTTCATGTATTAAATGGGAGAGGAAATAGTCGCCAAGCTTCTCACTATCTACATAAAGCCAAACTAGAATACTCTTCTAAAATTTGGCCACCTCACTTAAAAAACGCTCAAGAGCTAAGGCAAAAGGTCCACAGGAGGACATCAATGATGGTACCAGATAACTGGGAGGCCTGAGTTACTGGGAAAAGTTTGAGGCCTTAAGCCTGTCACCATGGAAAAGAAAAGAGTAAGGAGTGACTTGATCACGATCTTTAAGCTTTTATACCAGGCTGATGCCGCAAGTAGTAAATAGTTCCTTGAAAGATGCAAGGGTAGAACAACCAGATGACATAAAATGAAATCAAAGAACAGACTTGTTACAAAGGGTTTACAGAAGTATTGTATAAATGTAAAGGAGGAATGGAATTAATTGATTTATAAGATAGTATATGTGGACAGCATACATAAATATATCAAGTTACTTGATACCAGAGAATGTTCAAGAGATGGGAACCTACGAGCGTAAAACTCCCTTCCCGTGCGGTACGCATAGGCGACTGCACACACACACACACACACACACACACAGCGCCCTCCTCGTAAAGTACATGCAGGTAACTGCACACTTAACCTGACACGATGGTAAGAACATTGTCCCAGTACCCTCTCATCGCCTACTGACACTGCTGCTCTCCCCACCAGCAATCAGCTCCTCTGTGTAACGATAGGGGTGTTGGAAGACGTCTAGACGTAACCACTGAAGGTAGCTGCGCGAATACCTGGCGCACACGTAGCCGGAAGAGCGTAAGAACAAGTGATCACACTTGCAGACAGACAGAGTCACCTTCAGACACATCCGCATCGAAACACACAGACACATTTATCCCTCGTGAGCCCATGTACGTCATCATGCACTGAGACGTACACGTGGACGTACTCACACGAGTGTAAACACGACCTACTTTACCAACAAACGGCTGAAGAAACATCTAAGGTCTTCCTCACGCACGTCCAACATATTGCATGTATCATGTGCACATCCATAAGATACATACAAGACTTTGTGTACTCCAGCCACATCCACGCACAGCAACATTACCTGAAAATTTATTCCACACAGACAAACGCTCGTCCCACCACCACCACTCCGGCAGGTGACGCCCGCACCACCACCCCTCCGGCAGGTGACGCCCGCACCACCACCACTCCGGCAGGTGATGCCAGCACCACCACCACTCTGGCAGGTGACTCCCGCACTACCACCACTCCGGCAAGTGACGCCCGCACCACCACCACTCCGGCAAGTGACGCCCGCACCACCACCACTCCGGCAGGTGACGCCCGCACCACCACTACTCCGGCAGGTGACGCCCACACCACACCCCCCAAGCCTCAGCGGCCGTCACTCTGTTTATCACCTCCCCATTCCCCATCCATAATCATCGGTCACCCTTCCCATCTATGATTATCGGTTCACCCTCCCCTCATGCATCTCTCCCCTTCTCGTAAACACGTTTCTTCCAGCTCCCCAAACCCCTGTCACCTTCATCATCGCAATCTCTCCCAGTACATCCCTCCCATCCTCTCGTATCTCCCTGTCACTCCAACATATCCACCCTCCACTTCTTCATCCCCTTATATTTCCCCACACCCCATCCCCCAACCCACCTTTCGCTTCCCCCTTTTGGTGAGGAGGGCTTCGAGTGCCGCCCCAGGGTCCGGCCCGGCCACTGCACCGCACGGTCCTGCAGTGTTACAACCTTGAACTACAACCTCTTGGAATTCACCTCCCACCCCGCAGCCACACCGTAGCTGTAGTCGCTAGAGTAAGGAACACCTGAGACAGAATCTCTCGACAACTCGAGGTGAAATCCTCGCGTCTGTGAAACGTAGAGACTACTGAACAACCCGAAGAATGTCGAGGATATACACGAAAACATAATCCCGTGGTGTAGCTGTTATCGTTCCTGAGCGTGACGCATTCACGGGCCGCCTTGAGTCGAGTGCATAGGTTCCAACCCTGGTTGCGGAAGTCTGTCCACACTCAACCCAGGTGTTCATCCATCCTTAAGGGTTGGTCGATAAAATGGGTACCTGGCTCCGGCGAAAAGAAAAAAAGAGTGACAGGTTTGAGCCCTACTGGATGCTTACCGATAAACGCAGGATGGCGTTCATGGCAAGATAACTGTCCTTAGTGTGTTCACATTGCGAATCTAAATAGAGTCTTGAAGAGGCTGAGCGAGAGGGTTGAGCCCGGGTGGGTCACTGCCGGCAGATGCAAGACTGGCGCCCTTACCCAAGTAACTGTCTTGACGGTAATGCCACAACATCGCCATGTCACAGCCGAAGATGAAGCGCCTCTTATCATCAGAGTCTGTCTCCTGGTCAAAGTAAAGTACCTTTAATAGAGGACGGTCACATACACTCCGTCAGCAGCGGAGTAGCCATCCTTCGTCCTGCCATCCAATCTGGGCACGAGGAGGACAAGGCTTCAGTGATAAGCGAACCGTACTAGCTCCCGGTGCGTGACGTAGTACCCTCTGAGTGTCGCCTACAGCAGCCCAGTGTAACAGGCAGCGGCCTCTCTGGGTCCTTCTGCGCTACCGTTCTCACCATGAGCATGGGACGGACGCACAACAAATTTGCCCGTGATGCCGGCATAAATCAGTGATACTAATGGGTAGTCACAAGGAAGTAACATGTAGTGGGGAAAGGTTCTTGGTCAGAAATCCCACCTCAGTGAGAGACGGTCTACAGCCACCACATGGGTTCTTGTAGGCGCTGCTCCGACTCAGAGCTGTTTGTTACCATGTTGTACAACTTGTGCTTGTGCTAGACCAAATGACTGTTCTTAGGGCGAGTATGTGGGAGACCTAAGACACACTATATCAATCCCGGAGTCTCGCCCAACACCTGTTGTACACATTGACCTCTCAGTCATTCCTGAACCCCTTTCCCATGGCGATACAGGCCCGAGGTATATGACAGCCTAGCATTTAACCTGACGTTTAAGGATCAGATCAAAGGTTCAGGCCATCAAAATCAAGGGCCGTGCTGTTGTTCGATTCAAGTGTCGTATTCATGGGTCATGCAGTCCAGCTCAGGGGATTATGATATCCTCATGGCGCCTGCAATTAAGTTTATAATCTTTTACCTTCATATCCTCACTGGTGGTGCCTCACTGGTGTTGATCTCGTTTCTTTAAGAAATACACCTGTGGACACACCTCCATCCTGCGTTCCTCCATCCCACCTATATCTAGGTCGTTACTTTAAGTCGTCCCGTTTCATACAATTCTCCCTAATCCATCATCATCTAGTAACCTTCACAGTCATCGACCTCTCTCTCTCCCATCCCCAACTCTCGCACGCTCTCGTGGCATGAGATAAAACCTGACCAGTCAGGGGGCGTCAGGTACTGACCAGGAGGGATGCGAACCAGTAGGCACTACTCGAGCAGCCAGGAGGCCAGACATTTTCCCAGTCATGTAGCGTCATTTGTAGCCAACAAATATAAAATCTCGTCCAGCAATTTGAGAAATTGCCGACATCTTGCAAAACAGAGAGCAAGAAATTTTTAAAAAGTCATGATAAAGAAAGTACCTAATATGAAGGACACTGTGAAGTTCACATATCACTTCCTACTCTCTCACAATAAAACAAAATGGAAAAGAATGTGTCGTGATCTTTAAATTTTCTGAGTCAACAGAAACTTGAGACGTTTTCGATGTTGAACAAAACTAAGCACGTCTGCGTCAGCCAGGCGCACCGCAGCTCCTGAAGGTCGAGGTTCCCCTGCGTCAGCTAAGCACAACACAACACCTGCAAGGCGAGGTACCCATACTGTCAACAGTTACCTCTTATCATCATCTACCTCACACCCCCTCACCTGACACACACACACACACACACACACACACACACACATTCCGGTTCTGCCATGTTTGTTTGCATCCTTACATCTCCTTGGTACCCCTACGTCTGCTTGCTCCTTGCGTCTACTTGCTCCCCCACGGCTGCTTGGTCCTTCTTCCACGGCTGCTTGTTCCCCCACTTATACTTGGTCCTCCACGTCTGTTCGGTGTTCCCACGTCTGCTCGTTCCCTTACTTCTACTTGGTCCCTCTACCAAGTCTGCTTGGCCCACCCACATATATTTGGTTCCTTGCGTCTGCTTGGTCAACTTGCGTCTGCTTGGTTCCTCGCATCTGTTTCATCTCCCACTTCTGCTTGGCACCCAACGGTTACTTGCTTACCAACGTCTGCTTGGCCTCCATGTCTGCTTGACCTCCCACATCTGCTTGGTTCCCCACATCTGCTTCGTCCTCCTCATTTGCTTGGTCCCCCTCGTTTCCCTAGTCCCCGTACGCCTGCTTGGTCCCCCAGCGTCTGCTTGCTCCCCCCCTGCACGTTGGCTAGGCCACCAGTATCTGCTTGCTTCCCACACTTCTGTTTAGTCCGTCCCGTCCTCCTGGCAGGCAGGCCGGGCCCCTGCCAGAGGCAGTATATGCTGTCCAGCATCAGATAACAGCTACACAAGTTGCCAGTCACTGTCGCACCAGGGAGGGAGTAGAACCCTCCACCGAACGCCTACTCCCTCGCTCCCTCTAGCCTGACTTGCCTGTGTGTGTGTGTGTGTGTGTGTGTGTGTGTGTGTGTGTGTGTGTGTGTGTGTGTGTTTAAATAATCACTTGTAATTATCTATCTGCACAGTACAGGGAAGGGATCCTACACTTACTTGTTTGAGTGCTTGTCCGACCACATTGTTTGTGCTCAAATGATTCATTACCAACATGTTACCCATTTGTTCCGACGAGGTTGGACAATTACACCTGTAGAGCCTCGCCTCTCACCTTCATTTGTTGTCATATAATTTCTTTCTTTCATTTTCTAGTGGTAGACGCATCTTCTCCCTGGTCCATAGCTTGTCTCACGAGTCTATGCGCTATAATGATTCTCCTCTTTGTTCATTTTCTCCCTGGTCCATAGCTTGTCTCACGAGTCTATGTGCTATAATGATTCTCCTCTTTTTTAGTAAAATCTAAATGAATGTTTGATAGTTGTTTAAAAAAAAAAAAAAAAAAGAGACGGGAACATATGATTAAACTGATACAGAATTTACAAAAGTGAAAGAATATTCGGATAATTTGGCAAATTTCTAAAACTCACATTTCAACAGAAAAGCATTATAGTTCTAGATGAAGATATAATTATTACATTTTCTTCGAGTGTCATATGGTGTGGCTATTATTTTTCTGTTCCATCGTCAATAGGTGGTCGTTGACGGAACAAAATAGCCACAATAAGTTTAAATGATTCAAAGTGTTACTCAGTTATGTATCAAACCTACATTTGTATCTTTTGAGCATTTATAGTTTTTCAGCTCCCCAAGACTCGTAATTAGAGGATATTTAGCTGCAATGATACGGTAATTTTCTCACAAGCAAAAAAGATTATACCCACATAATTAACATATCTTCATCCACTTATCTAGACGTTTCCTCAGCAAAACAAAAGGATTCCTAACGGTATTAGTCAGCCGTTTCACTTTCTTATCGTTTTCTTTCACATCCACATAATATTTGGTAAATGCTAATTCATCCCTTTTGCTTTTCAAAGTTTGTTTTCGTCTTATAAGAAGCGTGGTAAAAATACTTCTTAAAATGCGTATTATCAAGTAGAAAATTACACTTGTTTGCTTTATTCTAATACGTATTATATACAATAATTTCAAAGATTTAAGTCAAAGTAGACAATTACACTTGTTTGCCTTATTTTAATACGTATTAGACACAATCATTTCAAAGATTTAAGTCAAAGAATATGTCATTAGGATGGGATTTTATAAGGCATAAGAAATCTAACAGATAATCTGAAAGTACTAATATCATCGAAACAAAATGTAGAAACATTTTTTTCTCTACAAGTTCACCATTTCCTGAGTCAGCAAGGTAACGCCAGGAACAAAGAAATGGCCTCATTTCGTTCACATCCACTCAACAGTTGTCACCGAAACCAGAAGCCACAACCCACAACCAGGCCCCATAGACCTTTCCGTGGTTCCCCCTCTTTTTCACATTCCCTGGTTCAGCCCACAGACAACACGTCCCACTATGTAAACAACATCGTTTTAATTTGTTCGATCCCTGGCATGTCTCGCACCCTCCCGCATGTTCAGGTCCCAAGCAATCAAAGCATCTTTCACTCAATCCTGCCACCTCTTTATTGGTTCCCCCTTTTCATTTTTTCCTCCATTTCTGACACTTATACCCATTCAGTCATCTGTCCTCACTCATTCTCTCCGTATGTCCAAACCATTTCAGCATAACATTTTCAAATCTCAAAAATACCATTCTTACAACCACGCCTCTTTCTTACCCTACCATTCCTTATTCGATCAACCCTCCTTACATTACATATTGTCCTCAAACATTTCCTTTCCAACACAATCACGCTATCCACCACATTTTTGTCTAAGTTCCACACCTCACACCCATATAGCACTGACGGGACTACTATACCGTTAAACATAACCATGTTTGCCGTAAAAGACATTTGTTTATATCTTCCTAAATATCCCACAGTTCCTATACACAAAGGCAGTTTTCACACAGATAAACTAATATTCTTCCTTCATTGTACGACTCTTCGGATTTATTTGCTGTAGTGTGGTAATTCCAGCATCTGTTCTTTTTAAACGTTTACCCTTCTGATCTTCACGAAAGTATTTGCCACTGAAATTTGATAAGACACTTGTCTGATCACAACTGTATCATGTCTGTGTCTTTTTTTATATTTCTGTGTCCCATTTGCGCTGCACTAATTCTGTCATCATTCGCAAGTATCACCTGCATGAATCCACCTGGTCTGGAAAATCATTTACGTAGATCAGGGACACTGATAGCCCAAGTACAAAGCTCTGAGGTACCCCACTTGTGGCCCTCACCCAGCTAGACAAGGCGCCCCTGACGTGTATTCTCTCAGTTAGGTCAGTGTTAGTCCATTTGAGAAGCCCTCCTCTGACCTCATCGTCATTATACCAGTCAAGCATTCCACGTGCTTCCTGTTTATTACCTCTTGTACCTTGCAAGCCATGCATGCTTCTTGGTGTTATGGCCTTGATACTTCAGGGTTACTCCTCTGTCACCTTCCATGAATAATATATTGGCACTGCTCTCTCTCTCTCTCCCAGTTCTGTTGCCACATATCCGTCACTGAGGGAGATACTAAACATCACCAGGCGCCTGACAGGTGACTCTCCGCGCATTCTGAGTACAAATGGCCACATGCCAAGCGGTCCATGAGCTTCGTTCAGTTCTAGTGCCTTCATGAGCCACCTGCCTACCACTGGAGACATTCATACTTCTTAACGTACCTTCCCCTTCCCTGGCTGGCTGTACAGGCAACTTCGGATCTTCGAGTGAAAACACATGTACTCGAATTCTTATCTACATCACTGCCTTTCCATTCTGAGCTCCTTACCTAACATTTCGGCCCTCCAGTGTTAACTGGCCTCTCATGAATTTGTGAAACAGTTTGCATATTGTGCTGTCATGTTTCATTCATATCTCAATGTGTTCCTCCCTCCTCGTCCCAGCGTAGTCATTTCTGTCTCCTCTTCCATTACATCTGTTAGACCATTCATCTGATTTTGCTCTCTGTTCCTCCATTAACGTTTCTGACTTGTGGAAAGTATCTCTCTAAGCTCGAGTTTTTGACGCTATTTGAGTGTCACGGGGAGAGAGTTTTACATCTGTGTTGCCTCGTCTCGTAGCCTTGTGTGTATATAGAATGGAAAGATGGAGTGAAAAAGATTTCGAGTGATCGGGGCCTGAACATGCAGGAGGGTGAAAGGCGTGCAAGGAATAGAGTGAATTGGAACGATGTGGTATACC
>JAUUDZ010058032.1:0-10326 GCA_032361705.1 Panulirus versicolor | reverse complement strand
TGTGTGTAATGACCTATTTGTTTTGCTCGAATGCTGTGGTCTTTTAAGATGAAGTATTTAAAATAATAGTTTCCAAATATAGCAAAGGGAAAAGACCTAAGAAGTATACAGACGTGCGAGGGTATTGGTTTTGTAGCATGATGGTAATGATAGTAATATTGGTAGTTGTGGTAGGTGGTGGTGGTGGTGTTGTTGTTGTACACGTAGCCGGGGTATTTTATGGCTCGTGGTTTATGACGGTGGGCAAGACCTGTGCGGTGGTGATGACGACCCCCTTTCTAATGTGTGACTTTTATTTTCCCCAGTGCGGAAGACACGACACCACATTTGATGTGCCTCTTGCCGTAAAGTCCTGGGCTGCCGTGCCGGCACGGTGGCGAGCATGTTGAGATGTTCTTTTGTAGATGAACCGATATATATATATAATATATACACACACACACACACAATATCTTTCAAACCAGGATTGCCTAACGAGTCTAATGCAAATAATGGAGTGACCCTGGAGATATGCGGGGGAATGTTCGTCTTGGAAATGTGATTGTGTTTTCGCAGTGAACCATCACACCGAGAGGGAGAAAGATTTCGATGTGAAAATGTTCATCCGTCATTAGACTGGTGTCCACATTTTTCCTTGAATGTTGGCGAAAACCATTTGTTCCTCTCTGTTAACCGTATCGTGTTTGACGTTAGAGCTGAATTTAAATGTGTCAACTCCATTTAACTTGTGCTATTTTCTTAACGTTAACCCAGGATATGAAATATACATAAGATGGGAAGAATTCATTGTATATGTGTGGATGATAGTTGCACAATGTAGTGTTTCCATTCACTTTGGTAAGTTTTTATTGTGTAAGAATTTGAGATTAGGAGCGTCAGAGTGAAACATGAAAATGTATATACATAGGTTGTATGATATACAGCTAAATATATGTGAAATATTAACAGCCTATGAGTTTCATGATATGAAATGATAGGTCATATATAAAAACTGGCCCTGTATTGTCTCGCTTTGATAATATTCCTTTCCTATTTATGTTTTGATATTCCCCTCGAGCATCACATACGCAACCAAAGATCAAGCCAAAGGGGATTGCGAGGAAAAAAAGCCACTGAAGAGAGACCTACGAATGACTGGCATTAAAGTGTGTGTGTGTGTGTGTGTGTGTCGTGTCCGGGTTCCACCGCAGCTCGGTTCATCGTGACTGAATCATCCCAGTGTTTTCCTGGGGACGATGAGGATACATAGGGTCCATCTTGGTGTTCAGCGAGGCATATACGTTTGTAACATAAGCTGGTGATTATATAAAAAAAAATCTAAAATGTAAATAAAGATAGGCTCATAATCCCTCGTCCGTGTTGTGTTTATTTATTCTATGACGTCACGGGCCCGAGTTACGTCATAAGGCGGAAAATCCGCAGGTGAGGCGAGGGCTCGGGGACCTTGGATGCAGGGAGCTCGCTTGAAAAGTGATGAGTTCCAGTAGTGTGACTGTGGCGGCCGCAGCGGAGGGTTGTCTATATCAAGCGCTGCCAGTCCCGGAGTGGAAACCCACCCTCCCTCCTTTACTGTGACCTCAACCATTACACAAGGATGTTATGATAACCATTGCCGAGGGTACAGGAACAGCACCCACGACCATAGTGTCCAAAGAGACCAGTGTACTTGTGGAACTTTGTTATATGTTAACAAGTAAGTCTCTGATGATCGTGTGATATGACGCTAGTTTGATATAAGCAGAACTGTCAGTATTCAAAACCTATTGCTTGTCTCCTAAGGGGCATAAGCAAAGTGAAGTGTGTAGACGGTTAATTGAGATTCGGAGGTATTAGATTAATTGAATGAATTCGCCAGACTTACTAGTAGTGAGAGGAAGTGCGGTCGGAAGTGCATTACAGGTTAACAAACGTGAATGGGTGGTGATGGTAAGGTGGTCTTGTGATATGAATGGCTCCTGTTTAAATATTTTTATACATATGCCTTATGTCTTGAAGGTGTTGTAATTTCCGAGTTGTCTTGAAAAGATGTTTAATGCGACGGCATAACGCAGTGTAAGGGGATAGATTGGTCAGATCCTAAAACTTAAACGTAAAACTGTTTGATATGATATTAATGACTATATGACACTGAATAACCACAAACTATAATTAGCCCTGTCTAGTTAATAGGACTGTGTGCGTCTGCATGTGTGATCTTTACGTATTGGAATAATTATTTAATACTGTTATGACAAATACTTCAGCCTTTGAATGGGAGAATGGCTATTTACTGTAGTGTTAATACCATGAGTAGGTCTGTTCCTTAACTGAGTGTGGAGTGTGTATACAGTATGATGAAAAAGCACCACTCCCGTTTATAGAATCGAGTTGATAAGTTGTTGCAAGCAAATGTAAAGTTATATGAACTCCCAAAGAACATCATCTGTCACTGGGTTTTAGTAGATTAGTTTGTTATTTTTAGGTATTTTATATTTATATGTAACTTTTGTCATATGTTATTTAAACGGAATATCTGAAATATCTTACAAGCTAATGAGTTGAATATTAAGGTCCTGTTCTTGAGTAGATTGTTGAAGTGCTGTAGTATTATCTGGCTCAGTCTAGTGCTGCTGTATGTAATAAAACTTCTCAAAAGCTGAGGTGTAAATTGTACTTGCAGCCAACTGGTCGAAGAGTAATTTTAAGGGACTAAGAATAATGGTTAGATGCTTTTCTGTGTCATAGCTGCTGTAGTTTATCATCCATATAAACCCTACTAATAACAATTGGCATTGCATATATCAACTAAAATTTCTTTACAGAACAAGAGGAGCGTAACAGACAGAGATAGAAATGTACTTTTAGGCCCTTGATTAGATCATTATGGTATTTGACGGCTTTATGGACTGGGGAACTTAAGGGGCGTTAAATTGGTAAGTTGGTTAGTTGGCTGTTAGGCCTATCAACTGCCGGGGTTGAGGCCGTCACCGTAAACATTTAATCACAAACCATAAGAAAAAAAATCATGAAAAACCTTCATGTGTTTAAGATAATTGTAAGACCACATACACTCAGTGTATATGGCCCATGGCTGGGAAGATGTTATAAAACCATTGCCGATGTGGACCCTCATGGGTATAAAAACGTGGGTATTATATTTGCTGTGAATATATATGATTGTTTATTTTTACTTGCTTAAATGGTAATGTTGAGTACTAGATTGTGTCAAGTTTCCCTGTTTGTACAGAACTGTTAAATTCGGGACCTAGGACTTTGGCCTAATATATCTCTATATTCACGTGGAATGATTTCGGTTTGATACGTCATATACGTTGCAGGAACAGGTAAGGTGTCAAGTAGCTTAGAGGAAATAATGACTTTGACTTGGTAATGAAAGAGTATGGTCTGCAATATCTTAGTAATGAAGGAGTATGCCATGTGTGCAGTATCAATTGTGCACTCTGAAATTAGGTTTTGTGGGATGTTTTTTTTATTCAGCTTTATTTTACAAAGACACAGCATGCAGAGAATGTAAGAATAAAAGATTGCATTCCCAAGAATTAAAAGTCAAAGGATTTTTGGACAGAAAGTCCATCGATTCAGAGGTAAAAATTGAGTAGTGATTCTGGAAAGTGCTCTAATAACATTTAGGGCAAATTTCAGATCCTTTTAGTATGTAAGAACTAATAGAAAATCCCAACAACACATGTGAAAATAGTTGATCTGATATATGAAGGTAATGTGATTAATTATTTAATTATTTAATTATTTAATTGTGAAGGTGCATTATAGGGAAAAAATTACCTTTAGATTAACTTCACAGCCTCATCAGTTTTTGTCAGATGTTTACAATATTGGAAAGGAAAAAATGCTGTAAAGTTGCTTTCACATATGATCAACATCACACTTAGTGATGTTGCTGACCTTTTTAATGCATATTTATTTTCATTTTGAAAGAGTAAATTCGAACTAATCTTTGAACCTCATAACACATTGTTTAAACTTTTTTCTCTAGTGGGAAAACTATCCATTATTTTTTATTTTAGATAATGCTTCTTTGTTGTAGTTTTTACTCTGAAGTAAATCATTTTTTGCATATAAGATGACACAAAAGTTAATTCATTTCACCAGTCTAACATTGTTCTAGTGGCATTGTCATCAAAATATGGAATTATTTCGGAGTGAACTTTGCTTCTCATTTAAATGCCTACAGAATACCTTAGACTGAAAATACTAAGACAAATATATTGCATACCTATAAGTGTGGAGAGCAGGCTAATTCAGTATATTAATGCCAGAAAAAAAACCAACAGTGATATTAAATTTTTGAGGATAAATGTCACATACAGTGATTCAGCTTGAGATTAAAGAAAATTCAATTGAAGGCCTTATTCTGACAGATGATGATATTGGAATAACTGAGAATTCAATCATATGTGAAGTTGGTAAGCTTCATTTTTGTAACCTTGATATTGCTTATGATAAACTGTTGTTAGCAAAAAGAAAAGAAAAAGAGGGTGGAAAAATTTCTTGTGAAACTTATATACTTTGCTGTGTAGGTTCTTGCAGATGATGAAGTGTAGCCTGTTTTGTGGTGTAGGTTCTGGCATGATGAAGTGTGGCCTGTGTGATAATGAATTAAGAATGTCACGGTGACACCCTTACCTGATTGTGGGTATATTTAGAGTTTTCAAAGCTGCATATTTCACCAATGAAAGTCATCCAAGAATGTTAAGTAGGATCAGACTTGTGGATTTTCCTATATTTTTGTGCATTACTAAGAAAAAAGTCTTGTTTGACATTCACATGAGTTGAAACTTTATTCTTCAGAAGTACCACTCTATATACACCATTAGAGAAAAATTTATTTTCTCAAGTCTTGTTTGACGTCCGCATAAGTTGATAAAGCTTTATTCTCCAGGAATATCGCTGTATATACACCATTAGAGGAAAATTTATTTTCTCAAAATGAGCTGCAAAAGCTGTAAAGAAAATGCATGAAAGTGAAATCTCATTTGCAAGGTCATTACTTAGCCTGTGATGTCTTACTGAAATAACAGGAAGCCACCATAAAAAAGAGCCAGCAAAGATGTTAGGATGGAAGTATTGGTTGCATTGTATCAGGGAGTTCTGGAATTAAAAACTCCATCTCATTAATTCTCCTGCATTGCCCCTCTTCAGCCAGCCATCCCTGTATACCACAGTTTGTTGCTTTCTGTTGTGCTTGTATTATTTCTGCCATTGTTCTTGTAAGCTGTCTGAATATGTCCCCATCGCTGGGGCTTAGGCCTTAGGAAGGTGTCTAGTTGCTACTTCCCTCAGTTTCTCAGTAGAGATCAACTTGAAGATTGACCATTATGATAGCTCCTTCTTCCCTTGAAAAGCTTAACTGTGGAATTCTCCCCCTTCCTATGTCTTTTCCTTTTCCAGTAACTTTTTAACCTAAAAAAGTCAGATCCTTTAAAATACCTGCAGAGGTCTGATTAATTTCTAACTTCTTTTTCTCTTATAGTATTTCTTTCACCTGAGATGGCCTTTGATAGGGGCATGTTTTGCCATGGTGGTCACTGCAAGAAAATTCATATGGAGGCAGTCTTTTTCTTGGAGTTTTTAATATGAGGATTCACAAATAGCATTTATTTATTGTAAAGTACACACTATGATTACTTGATTATATCAAGATCCATGATAAGGATGAAGACATTTGATATTTGTTTATTCTCATTTTGTATAACAGGAGAGGATGCATAATCATAGGTTGATGTAGAGATGGGATGGAAGGAAATGAAATGAAGGGATTACAGCTAATATCCTGAGGGAAAATTATTGAGTACAGTGAGTAGGTTTGTTGATGGTGTTGGCTTAAAGAATTTTGTTAGTCACCCTTCTCCCCCCACCCCCAAGTCCAGGTAAGAACGAGGCATTAGACACGTAGACATAATATCCTTAACCACATGCCCTTGGGTACACATTATGCAGAGGAAAATTTATTGGTAAGAAAGCCAGGAAGGATGTATGGGAAGGTGACATATGAATTACTTTTTATGTCTGAAAATGTAGCAGGATAATGAGTTAAGGTTAAAGAAGTGATTTTCAGTTTTCCTTAACTGTAATTTAGATAATGATGTGTTCCTGAGTCCATTATTTTTCATGCTGCATTATTTCATGGATTTTATGGGACACCTTATTTTGATTCACACAGAATTGCCATGATATTAATGAGAACTATAAAGTTTTCCTGGTATTCAGACATTTAATCAAAATATTTTTGTTACAGCAAAATACTGTTGAGAAAATGGATGAAAATCAGTGCAATTTACGTTGGAATAACCACACTTGTACATTTGTCAACCTGCTTGACCAGTTCAGAATCCAGGTAAGTACACAACATTGACTTTTCATGATTCATATTATTACATTATATTCAACCCTCTCTGAAGAACCCTGCCTTCTGTAATGTTTTCACAAATAATTTTCATTACAGGCCAGTGTGCAGAATGTAATAAGGCTATAATCTCTAAAGATTCCTATTATGGTACTGTTAAGTATATAATGTACTGAAATATCAGCTTGCATAGGTGTTTTCTCAAGTGATTCCTGGGAAATCAGTGTCGGTTCCAGTAGTTCATTTTCACTGCACATACCATAGAAGGTATAAATTTCAAAGGAAATGCTTTACTTGAATGGGAATAGATAGCAGATTTCTTGTGGATGTGAACATTACAGAAAATTGAACACTCCAAAAGAAAAATTGTGCTTCACAGAATGAAATTTTGGTGATTGTCCATCTTGATGATAGATCCTCTAATTTCATTTCATTAAAAAAACTACACCTGATCATCAGACCAGTATAGTAAAACTTTTTTATGCTTTCTTTATGGAGTTAACAACAACATTTTTCTCCACAGGAACTGTACTGTGATGCAACCATAGCTTGTGATGGGAAAGTATATCCAGTGCACAAAGTGGTGTTGTCTGCATGCAGCACATTTTTTGCATCAATATTTTATAACACCAACCATCAGAATCCAGTAGTGGTGTTACAAGATGTTGGAAAAGTTCAGTTGGAAAACCTTTTAACCTACATGTATCGAGGAGAGGTAAGAATACCTCATCCAGATCTGCCCATGTTTTTCAAGGTTGCAGAGTCTTTACAAGTAAAAGGTTTAGCAGTTCCTACCCCTGACAGATATGCACTGAGGCAGGTCCACGGTTCTTGGCATAACAGTCTGTGCAGTCCACCAGAGGGAGTACCTAGCCCAGAGGCATCTGTCCCCCACACCCCACATTTGCCTTACAGGCATGAAATACCAAATCGACCCATGCAGTGTCATGATATTGTTCCAGATGTCAAGCAGAATGAGCCTGATTTACCACGATCATATGAAGCAGAATATACAAAGCATCCACAGCAAAGTGATCTGCCATTAAAAAGAAGATCACATGTCCTGGAACATGCTCAGAACTATAGACAAGAGAACACTCATCCAAAAAAACCGTGTGAAGTGGAACATGTCCAACATACATGGCATGAAGAAGGCTCATTAAGAAGTGCCCAAGAAGTTGAGCAACCTCCCAGAAAGTTCAGTTCATCAAATGACATTCATGTTGAGGACAAGTCATCGCCTGTTACTGGTCTTATTGTTTCTGGATCCCATGGAACCTTCCAAAACCTGGTAAGCAGGTTGCCTTATTTGTGGATATATTTTTTTCATTAATTCATTTATAATTCCAGTATTATTTCATCTCCACACTCTGCACTCTCTAAGTTCTTTTTTTACAGACCTGTTCCACACCAGTTCATCAGGGTAACCATAAACTCTACCTACTACCAAGCTGTGCCACACTTTCAAAACTCATTACTAGCAATATCTCTGCTTTTGACAGCTCATCAGAAATCTCAGCACTCCATAGATACATAAAATTTTGAATTCGTGCCATCTCCTCGCAATCTTTCTTTTAGCATTCCTTTTATGTGCACATCCAGTTTGCTCACAGTACCCAGAAGTCTCTTTTTTGTCACCCCATGAACTTAAGTTTCATCTACATACAGTAACTGTACCAGTAAATTTAATTGTATCTGGCTACTAATCTGCTCACTCATATTTGCTTTATATATTTTTACCTCCTATTTTGTTATTGGAAATTTTCATTTAATGTTGACAGGTACACTTAGTAAATTTTGTAATAGTTTTCACTCGCATGAGATTTCAGTATGAAATGTTTTTCATGGTTAGCACTGATTTTTTGATCTAAATACTCCAAAGATTACAGAGATATGAAGATTAGATTTTATTCATAGTAGCATTACCGAAAGACCCAAAAGAAGGGGCATTTGCCCACTCTCTTACATTTTATAAGTGATGTATACTTGATATCATAATCATACTAAGTATTTAAATATTTTCATCAAGACTGAAAATTTCTGTTTGCGTTTAAGTACTCTTAACATATTCCTTTAGCCCAATGATATTCATTGTAAAATTTGATCCCATTATAAATGCATACTTTCCCTCCACCCTCAAAAATCATAATGATGGTAATGCCCATGCTGAAGAAGTATGTTTGTTTTTGACAATAACTTCTCTTAACAGCATGAGGAAAAAAGTCATGAAGTTAGGTTAGTGTTTAGGTCCTCCAGAATTTCATTCCTAAGAGATGAATTACTGGTATATGTAAGTTCTCCAAACCATTTCAAGGTTCCAAAGCTTACTGGGCTTGCAACACTTATTTCCCTCTATTGACTTTATATGTGAAATGAGACTGTCTGTGCATGGAAGTAAAGACCTAAATCTGATCAATGAATTTATTATAGGATACCTTGCTATTTTTTTTTTCATTTGAAGGGTGCTACTTTTACATTAGACAAGATGACAATATGAAAATGATCATGTTTACCTGTTTTTTGTGCAATTTGTCACACCAAACTACATTATTCTCCCTTCTGTTACACACTGTATATGGATAAAACTTCTCTCTAGGTTGCTGCAGAAGAACCAAGAATTAAAGATGAACCACAAGATTCTCCAGATGAATTAGAGCAGAATTCACTTTGCATCTATGAGGATATTGAGCATCGACAAGAGGACGATGATGACTTTGCTCTCAAGATATCAGATGATCAAGGAAACCCTTCAGATTCTTGTCGTTCCAGTAGAACCACAACAGACCATCAACAGCTTGAGTTGGTAAGGCCAATATTACAATGTCAGTTAGAAAATATGCTTTTTGAATTTCCAAGTTGACTTTTGATATGGAAAACCCAAAACATTTGTTGTATGTTGAAGGCATTCATAGCTTAATCATTTGGCATATCCCATGGTGTGAACATAGATCTACCTATATTGTAGGTTCTAATGTCTTGTGCTGATTTTAGAATCTGCAAATTATATTTGTATATTGACTTCATTGGTTTAGTATTTTGAATTTTTTTTATGTTTCCAAATAGAAATTATTTTTGATACATATGTTATGCTGAGACTTAATCTTAAAATTGCCCTCAAACTTAAATCTTACATGGAGCTCCCAAAACACTCGGGAAGCTAGCCACATCCACCTTGAGAACCATAGGTCAAGAATTGTGCTGATGCTATTCATGAGTCTTTGTGAAGTGAATGCAGGACCATCAAGGGTTAAGTAGTCTGTGTCTCCAGTGTTTAAGTTGTGTGTTAGGCATGAGGGACCTTGTGATGGGTTGAATCAGTGTTTTAATGTTGGAGAGATTTGCAGTGTCTAGAATGCAGTAAGAATGCCTTTCCTATATATGCTTGGGAAATGTAGGTGCAGAGGGGTGTATTTCCACTCCATTTCCTCATGTCACAGGTAGTGTTCTTCTTACCCCATACTTTCTCCTTGTAAACTCCCAACCTTGAATTTTTCCATATGCCCAACCTACCATAAGGTATTGTTTCACTCATTCTTTCCCTACAAAATTCATTCCCTCTGCATTCCCTGCCACACTAGTTCTCTCATACAGCCCCTTGTTTCTTTCTTCATTCCATCTAGTTATAGCACATGCCCCAAACAAATAGCTCATTTCCACAGCCTGGGTTTGTGACCTCTGTGACTCATTTCGTGTCCATGTTTTGGCTGCATAAGTCAGGGTCAGGAGGACTGTGCTGTCCCTTTATCCTTTCTTCACTTCCATACTTACATTCTCCCCTTCATTATTCTATTAAGAAATGAAGAGGAAATATGATTTAGATGTAGAAAGAGAGGAAAGTGATTGGCTTTCAGTGAATGTCAGTTTGCAGCAGGGGTGCGTGATGTTTCTATGGTTGTTTAATTTGTTTATGGATGGGGTTGTTAGGGAGGTGAATGCAAGAGTTTTGGAGAGAGGGGCAAGTA
>JAUUDZ010058021.1:0-10326 GCA_032361705.1 Panulirus versicolor | reverse complement strand
CACGTCTTTGTTCTTACTTAGATTTTTCCTGGACTGCATATTCAAGGTGTGGTCTTGATGAAGAATTATAAAGTGTTAGAAATGTTTCTGGTTCTTGTAATTTATGTTCCTGGCTATAAAACCTAACATTTGGTTGCCTTTTTTAACTTGCTGCTTGACACTGTTTAGTGTACTTCAGATTGTTGCAAATGACAACTGTTGCTAATGACAATTGTTGCTAATGACAACTCCAAAGTCCTTTTCTTCATTTACTTTAGTTTGAGAGTTTCTGAATAGTTTTTAGTCATTACATATATTCTTGTCTCCAAAGTACATAACTTTACACTTGTCTACATTAAACTTCATTTGCCATCTGTCTGACCATTTTCTAGTAAGTTAAGATCTCTTTGAATTATTTCACAGTCCTGCTTGTTTACAGCTCTACCTCCAAGTTTAGTATTGTCAGCAAATTTGGAGGTCTTAGATATGACACTGAGTTCTAATTCATTAATGTATATTATGAAAAGAATTGGACCCAGGACCAACCCATGTGGCACACCACTCATTATGTCTAGCCCATATGAGGCTTTGCTGCTTTCTTCTGGTAAGCCAGTCTCTGATCCATGTACAAAGTTCTTCTCCAATTCCATACCCATTGAGTTTAAAAGTCTTTTATGAGGTACTTTTTCGAAAGCCTTTTGGAAATCTAATTATTTTACATCAGGCTTCTTTTTTGTCCCATTTCTGATAAATAACATCTAAAAATTCCAGCAGATTTGTCAGGCAGGATCTTCTATTGTGGAGACTGTGTTGGTTGTCCAATATAACTTTGTCATCCAGAAGTATGACAGTTATATTTCGTATTATTTTTTTCCATAGTTTTACCTAACACTGACATAATGTTAATTGGGCAGTAGTTCAATGCACACTTTTTGTCTCATTTTTTTATATAGGAGTAACATTTGCTAGTTTCCAGTCAGTTGGCACCTAACCATCCGATGGAGATTTGTTGAATATTTTTGATATGGGGTATATCTGCTGTCTCCTGACCACTTTTAAAAATCTTGGAGCTAAGGTATCTGGGCCATTGGATTTGTTAGGAATTAATTGGTCGAGGTATTTAATTACTTGAGTGCTTCAGAGTTCTTTATTTCTCTCACATTCAACTCTTATTCATCAGATCCTTGAAACATTTTCATTGGTTGCATTATTCGAGATGTTTCTTCGGTTGTGAATATGGAGTTAAAGGAATGACTTAGTATGATAGCCATTTCCTTGTTGTCAGTAGATTGTGTGTCACGTTCATTTTGTAATGGTTCAGTTCCTTCTTTCACTGTCTTCCTTTGTCTTATATGCTTAAAGAATTCCTTAGGATTATTCTTAACTTTCAAGGAAATTCTTTTTTCTTCCTCGTGTTTACTCAGTCTTATGACGTTCTTACACTCTTTGGTTCCAAGTGAAAGTTGGTCTGTAGTAGGGATGTATGATGTCACCATAGTTTTTTAATTTGTTTATGGGTGGGGTGGTGAGGGAGATAAACACAAGAAACTTGGAGAGAGGGGCGAATATGTAGTCTGTGGGGATGAAAGGGCCACGGAAATGAGTCATAATTTGTTTGCTGATGATACAGCACTGGTGACAGATTTGAGTGTGAAACTGCAGAATTGGTGACTGAGTTTGGAAGGGTGTGTGAAAAAGGAAGTTGAGAGTAATTGTGAATAAAAGCAAGGTTTTTAGGTTTAGCAGAGTTTAGGGATAGGTTAGTTGGGGGTGTGAGTTTGAATGGAGAAAAATTGGTGGGAGTGAAATGTTTCAGATACTTGGGGATGGACATGGCAGTGAATGGAACCATGGAAGTAGAAATGAGTCATTGGATGGATGGAGGGGAAAAAGTTCTGGGAACACTGAAGAATGTGGGAAAAGAGAGATCATTATCTGGAAGAGCATAAATGGCTATATTTAAAGGTATAGTAGTCCCAACATTGTTATATAGATGCCAGGCATTGTCTAGATAAGACTGTGCAGAGAAGGGTGGGTATGTTGGAAATGCAATATTTAAGGATAATGTGTGGTGTGAGGTAGTTTGATGGTATAAGCCATGAAAGGGTAAGAGTGAGGTTTGGTAATAAGAAGGATGGTTGAGAGAGAGCTGAAGAGGGTATGGTGAAATGGTTTGGACATGTGGAGAAGATGAGTGAGGAAAGGTTGAGAAAGAGGATGAATGTGTTAGAAGTGGAGGGAAGGAGAACGGGGAGACCTAATTGAAGGTGGAAGGATGGAGTGAAAACGATTTTGAGTGATCAAGGCCTGAACATGCAGGAGGGTGAAAGACATGCACAGGATAGAGTGAATTGTAATGATTTGGTATACAAGGACATACAGGGCCGACGTGTTGTCAGTGGACTGCACCATGGCAGGGTAAACCAAGGAAAGGTCTGAGGAGCTTGGTTGTGAATAGGGAGCTGTGGTTTCAGTACATTACACTTGACAACTAGAGAATGGATGTGAGCCTTTCTTGCTAGTGTAGGAAACATAATTGAAAATTCTTACAGTTGTTTTCAGAATATTCACTTGGGATCGAAACTAAGCAAATAGAAGCCAACATAAAAATCACTAAATTACCTGTTATTGTGGGTTTATGAGAACGAACCTATTTCAGAAACATATCTTTATGTAGGTTGGTGTGGGAAGGAGTGAAAGGCAGACATTTCCATTAAAGAGGTAAACATTGAGCATGTTATGATGTAATTTGAGAAATCTTATTCCACAGGATCAGAGTGTATGCTAACACCTGAGGAAAGTATTAAAATTCAGAATGCAATTGGAGGAGACATCATGATGCAGCTAGATGATGTGGTGGATGTTAAGGAGAAGGAATATGAACGGTTCAAGACAGCAACTTACAGGTATGATATGGTCATGCCATTCATATACCTAAAAATGAAAACTGGATTATAAGAAGAGACCATACAATTTACCTATTAAGCTTAGAAAGGCAAAATTTTACTTTCCTTTAAAATAATTTTGTTTTATAGTAATCCTTGTTCTGTTTGATATCCCCTTGTTTGTCCATTAAACTCATATCTTCAATGTTGAATTTAAACTGTAGTAACCCATAAAATCAGTTTGACAGCTGGCTATTTGAAGCCAAACTGCTTGAAAAATTGGCTTCCCCAGCCCAAAGCCTATGGTTACCAGTTTATGCATTTTAAGATATGAAAAAAGGCCACATGAGAATAATAGAAAGGATAGTGTCTGCCTAGAGTGTGGGGCATCAAAGTGAACAACACTACAAACCACAAAATAAGGAAGTATAGCATACGTGCAACCTCTGTCTGATGGCTGGTGGATTGTTGGCTGTGGGAAATGCTGGAGAGTGATTGGAATACAGGTTATGAGACATTTTAACATTTCTTGGGAATTCTGTATTTGATGGTGCCCCAGGTGGATAGTGAGCAGAGTTTTTGGTTCATTATTCTTTTGCAGGTAATCTATATCATGCATTTATATTATTCTTAAAGGTCTAGGAGAGAAGAGGAGGTATGCAGTATGCTATGGGTGAATGGATGGTGCCTGGGAGGTTGATGATGCAGTCCTGGTGGCAGATATGACTGAGAAACTGTAGAAGTTGGTGTCAAGGTTTGGGAGTGTGTGAAAGGAGAAAGTGAGGAAGGAGTAAATGTGAATAAAAGCAATGTATTTAGGGTTAGCAGTGAAAAGATATAGGTTATTCGGAGTGTGATTTTGAACAAAGAGAACTTATTTTTCCTTAGATACCTGGGAATGGATATGGCAACATATGGAACCATGGGAAGTGACGTGGGCCACAGGATGGTTGAGGGGAAAGGCCTTAGGTACATTGAGGAATATATGGAAACAGAGGTCACTGTATGTTTCATAGTAGAGTCCAATTGTTACAGTATGGATATGAGTGGGTCATAGGAAAAAATGTAAATCGTTACTGTATGGGATATGAGTGGGTCATAGGAAAAAATGTGAATCGTTACTGTATGGATATGAGTGGGTCATAGGAAAAAATGTAAATCGTTACTGTACGGATATGAGTGGGTCATAGGAAAAAATGTAAATGCTAGATCAAATGTCTTGGACATAAAATATATGAGGACAGAAGTAATGTGAGGAGGCTTGGTAGAATAAGAAATTATAGGATAAGAGAGGTTTGGTAGCATGAGTGTATGTGTGAGAGAGCTGAAGAGGGTATGCTGAAATGGTTTGGACAAATATAAAGGATGACTGAGCGGGTTTACATGTCAATAATGGAAGGAGCAAGGAATAGGTGGACACCAAGGAGGAAGTGGAAGGATGGAGTGAAAGATGCTTTGAAAGCTCAGAGCCTAAACATGCAGGGGGATATGAAGCATGCAAGGAATAGAGTGAACTGGAGTGATGTGGGTTACAGGGGGTGACATGCTATCAGTAGGATGAACCAAGGCATAAAGTAGTTAGGGGGACCATGGAAAGGTCTGTAGGTCCTGATTTTGGATAGGGGCTCTGGTTTTGGTGAATTATACATTACAGCTTTGAGAATGAATGAGGCCATTTCTTCATTTGTTCCTGGCAAACCTTTACATTTTGTTTTTATGGTGGATACATGTACCATCTTAGCATATATTTTTAGACATTATCTGAAACATTTGAATTCTACACTCGGATTCATGAATGCATTAAGTAAGAATTGGAGATGAAACATAAGTCTCTGATGAGCGATGATTTCTAAGAAATGTCTTTATGTTTTCAGAACCACACGTTGGCTAGATCGTTGCATGAAAGCTAATGAGAATCCCGAGAGACAGAGCTTGTTTCCTATCATCCAAGGTGGACTTTTTCCAGACCTGAGGAAGATCTCACTTGAACAGCTGATTGCTCGAGATGCTCCTGGTTATGCCATTGGAGGACTCAGGTAATGAGGGTTGTGATTAATGTGTATAATAAACTGATGTGGGAAATGGCAATCAATTTATTTATTCTATTATACTTAACTGCTGTCTCCTGCATTAGCAAAGTAGTGCAAGATAACAGATGAGGAATGGCCCAACCCACCCACATACACATGTATATACATAAACGCCCACACACGCACATATTCATACATATACATTTCAACGTATACATACATATACATACACAGACATATACATACATACACATGTACATATCCATACTTGCTGCCTTCATCCATTCCTGTCACCACCCTGCCACACTTGAAAATGGCACCCCCCTCCCCACGTGTGTGTGCAAGGTAGTGCTAGGAAAAGACAGCAAAGGCCACATTCGTTCACACTCAGTCTCTAGCGTCATGTGTAATGCACCGAAAGCACAGCTCCTTTTCCACATCCAGGCCCCACAAAACTTTCCATGGTTTACCCTAGATGCTTCTCTTATATATATATGTATCTGATGCCTGTTCCAAATGGAACTTCCTCAAAGGAATGGCCACGACAACAGAGTCTCCATAACTGAAGAACTTTGGTGCCGCTACTTAGTCTTTAGTGCCTCATCCTTACAGGCCACTGGCAGAGGACATGTCTAGTGCAGTGTTTGCAGAGGCTCGTACTTAATGTTACTTATGACTGCTTCTAGCTAATACTCTTACCTGCTGCTTTTACCTAATGTTTCTACCTAATGCTCCTGCCTAAATGTTCTTATCTACTACGTCTCTTTACTGCTCATACCTCTTTATCAAAAGGCAAAATGGTATAAGTTTGTTTAGTGTACCTGGTAAGTTATATGGGAAGGTATTGATTGATAGGATGAAGGCATGTACAGAGCATCAGAATGGGGAGAAGCGTTGTGGTTTCAGAGGTGGTAGAGGATGTGTGAATTACATGATTACTTCAAAGAATATGTAAGAGAAGTACTTAGAGAAACGGATGGATTTGTATATGCCCTTTAGCAGGTTTATTAGTTTTGCAGTTTATGAAAGGAGAAAATTGAGTTTTTGTGAATGAAAGGGAGGTTATCAGGTTTAGTTGAAAAGAGACAGGTTGTTGGATTGTGAGTTTTAATGGACAGATCTCCCTCTCCCAGTCATTGCTCTTAAAGAATTTGATCAGTTCACAAAGTTGCCATTACTGTGCTTCTTTGGTTCCTGTGCCCACTCTTAACCCCCTGTTACCTCCTTCACTAGCACACATTCAAAATCAATTATTGCATGATCACTCATTCCAATAGGAGCACCATGCTTCACATTCTATTTCCATGCTACAATGTGTAAAGATAAGGTCAAGCTGAGGTGGCACATCATCCCCCTTAGTTCTCATATGCATTGTGACATGGTAATACAGGAAGATCATCTGTATAATTTCAAGGAATTTTTGTTTCCATGACTTAGCATCTACACGAAAATCTAATTTCTTTCAATCTGTTTCCCTGTGATTGAAATTCCCCTTTATCAATAATTTACCATCCTCTAGGAGGCAGTGTCTTGTAGCTTACTCCACCTTTCTTTTACTATTATTCTCAGTATACATATGTTCTGTATCTTACAGCATTATCATACACTTCCTGCTTATTTTGTATCTCAGTATATGAAGGTATCCCTTATCAGGAGGGCTGATCCCCCTCCTTTGTTTTCTCTGTCACTTCATGTTATTGTGAACCTGTGGACAGATTAGATTAAAGTTCATTTGTGTATTTCATCTCCACCATCCCCACAATGTCTGGGTTGCAATCTAAGGCCATCTCCATTTGTGTAAAGAACCTTTAGCCTAAGGCACTTGCTTCTTTAAGTGCAGTGACCAAATTAAGGAAGCACATTCTAGTTATGACCATATATGTGATGTGAAGAGCTTGCTGAATATTTCCTTACCAATGAACTTGAAACCTATTCTGATATTTGCCAGCCTACAAGTAGCCTCCGTAGCTATTCTCCTAAAGTGTGACTTTGTTAAAAGGTTAGGTACAAAATTGACTCCCAAGTCTGTCACACACAGATTCCTGCAACAGTTTTCCCAGCTAGATGATAATTATCATAATCATATCAAGGTGCTCTTTCACTGTGACCCATCTTCATTACTCCTATATATGTATACTTGGCTTGAACCTCATCAACCATGTGTCAGACAAACTGTTAAATTTGTCAAGGTCCCTTTACTAGGTAATGCGATCCCCATGCTTTTTTTCTTCCCTCATGACCTTTACATTATTTGCAAACGTATTAAGGGAGGAGTCCATTCTTTCTGGAAAGCCACATACATAGATTTAGAAGAGTAATGGTCCCTGAACAGAACCTTGTGGCACTGCTGGTGACCTTGATCTCATTTTGAGAAAGCTTCTCTGATATTTATCCTTTGTCCCTATCCTTTTAGATATTCATTTCACCGTGGAAGTTGTTTAAACCATATTCCTGCATGGTGATCCAGCTTTTCAATCAGCCTTCCATGTAATACAATGTCTAAAGCTTTCTGGCAGTCAGATGCAAGCAGTCTTTTGTCTAAGGGAGTGCTCACTCCTGTAGAAATTCAAGAGGCTCGTTACACATGATCTTTTCCAAAACCATGCTCTGTCTATTTAGGCAATTTCTCCTTTGTAGAAAGTTATCCATTTGCAAAGTTATCCATTTGTATTCTGATTATCAATTCCAGAACCCTACAGATCACACTTATAAGTGAGATTGGTGTGTAGTTCAGTGCCTGATCCTGGTCTCCTTTCTTATAGAAGATGTGACATTTTACCTTTTCTATTCCCTTTGCAATTTGCCTTTCTCCATCGATGTCTTGTACAGTATTTCAAGAGAATAGGGGTTGTTGAAGTTTGTAGCATGGACAAGCTTCATATCTCTACTTGGAGGTTGATGGTTAGTTAAGGAGTGGTTTGGATAGAAAGGATGTGGATCTGAAAGATGTAATACTTATAATCTGTGTTTTGTGTGATATGCTGCTATATTTGCATTTAACAAGGCCAGTTAGGTAGTTTAGGGTGGACTGGAGGATTTGTTTGTAAACGTTACTAAGGGATAATTTTTCTTGTTCAAATCTAATACAAATGAGTGCTTTAAAGGCATTTTGTTCCTTTTTTGTTGTGATTTGTAGTATGGAGGATGTATGTCATGTGTGTGTCATGTAATGCCCTGAAGAGATGAAAATTTTGCGGTGGGAGTTATTATTCATTCAAGGTGACAGGAAGGTACAGACTGGTTTTGTGGGGCAAGTGAAGCATAGTTTAGGGTGGAGTGGATAAGTTGTTTATAGAAGATGCTAAGGGATTAATGGTCTCTCCAACTTTGGTGCTAGTTAGTGTTTTAAGGGCATTTAATGTATGTGTTGCTTTGGTGTTGATGGCTTTGGTGTGGGGAATGAATACTGTGTGTCATATGTGATGCCTAGAATGGTTGGTGCTCTGTTCAGTAGGAGTGATTGTCCATTCAAGGTGACTGTAGAGTATGAGCTAGGTTCATGTCTATCTGAGATTGAAATGGTGATGTAAGATTTTTGTTGAGATGCATGCATTCTGTTATGGGTAATTATACTGCAGGTGAAAAGTTACCCTCTGTAATAATGGCTGCAAATTGAATTATTTTGATTTTCTTGAGATTCTGACGTGTAGAACAAAAAAAGTTGTTAAGTTACATAACTAGTTAAGGAGAGTAGGAGTCAGCTGCATAAAACAGTTACATGATTCCTTCACAGACTGTAATGGAAAGACAAATGAACATTTTCAATTAATTTTTTTTAGAGGTGTATGTTAAAGTGAAACACGTCATATTTTAGAAATATGTAGAGGTACTTTGTGCCATGTTACCATGTAAATAGGATAAAGAATAAGTTATTGACAAGCCTCTATGCTTTTTGGACCTTCGGATTTTGTTCTTTTAAAGTAACATCACAACAGTTAATGCATATATAAAGACTGATTGATGATATACTGGTAAAATTTACTTGTTAAGGAAGATACTGCAGCTTAGTATTATTGAAAAGTTTGATGTGTTTTGTCTATGCCCTTTATCAGGGTTGATGAGTGGAATTTAGTGGTTGTTGTCTGTGGCACAAGAACAGACACTGGTGGGACAGGTGGACGACAGGTATCAGAAGCTGATGGTCGGAGTTGGGCAGAAAAACATAAATTTTCCCATGTCTTGACTTCTGCTGCTCTTGGCAGTGGAATAACACAAGCTTTTCATGTGAGTATTTAAGAATATTCCCATCTATGTTGTTCGTCATCTGTCCGAGGGAACTATTAGACTTTTTCTGGATTTATGTCAAGTGATCTCTTGTAATGTGGCTTAATGCTAAACTGCAAGACCTTGTTTCACTTCATTATGGTGGATGATGTTTTAATCTTTTGGTTAGATTTTCTGTTAGGAGGCAGAACTATTTCAAGAGGCAAAAATAACAACCTAAACTTTGAGGAGTCAGACTCATACCTGTTACAGTTGCATACTAGATAATGGATCCATACCGGATAACATGTTAGTATTACAGATTGATACTGTTTGCTTATAGTACCCTATATTGATCTGTTTCTGTGTATATTTATTTTTAAGATTATTATTCTAGGTATAAGTTTGTTGAATGCACCTGGTAAATTGTATGGGAAAATGGTTATTGAAAGGGTGATGGCATTCACAGAACATCATATTAGGGAGGAACAGTATGGTTTTAGGGGTGGCAGAGGATGTGTGGATCAGATGTTTGCTTGGAAGAAGTATTTAGAGAAGCAGAAGGATTTGTATGCAGTACTTATGGAAAGGTCTGTGGTATGGGTGCATTTACACATTACAGCTAGAGACTGAATATGAGCAGATGTGGCCTTCTTTTGTCTGTGCTGCCTCAGGGGGTGGCAATGCTATTTCCTGCGGAGTGGTGTGGCACAAGAATGGATGAAGGTGAGAAAGTATTAATATGTCCATGTGTATATATGTATATGTATGAGTATGTATGTATGTATGTATGTATGTATGTACATATTTGTATGTATGTATATGTTTGTTCATATGTGTGTATGTATGTGTGTATATGAGTGGATAGTTCTTTCTTTGTCTGTTTCCTGGCACTACCTCTCTGATGTGGGAAATGACGATCTGGTATAATAGAAATGATAGAAATACATATGGATCTGTAGAAAGCATATGATAGGATGGATAGAGAGGCTTTGTTAAAGTGGTATGAATAAATGGTGTGGGATTAAAGTTACTTGAATTAGTGAGAAATTTTTATCAACAGAATATGACATGTGTGCAAGTAGCAAGAGAAAAGAATAAGTAGTTCCATATGGAGATGGATCTGTAGCAGGGGTGTGTGATGTCACCATGTCTGTTTAATCTGCTTTTGCATGAGGTGGTTAAGGATACGAATGCATGCGTCTTGGAGAGGGGCAGGTCTAGGGTCT
>JAUUDZ010058020.1:0-20848 GCA_032361705.1 Panulirus versicolor | reverse complement strand
AGTCCCAGATGCCATGTGGGACAACATATTTCATGACAGGTTATGGCCAGTCCCAGATGCCATGTGGGACAACTTGTACATGACAAGTTATAGCCAGTCCCAGATGCCATGTGGGACATGGTACAAGAAAGGTTATGGACAGTATCAACTGCCATGTGGGACAAAAAAGATACATGACATGTTATGGCCAGTCCCAGACGCCCTGTGGGAGAACATGTTGCATGAGAGGCTATGGCCAGTCCCAGATGCCATGTGGGACAAAACGTTAAATGATAGGTTATGTCCAGTCCCAGATGCCATGTGGGACATGGTGCATGATAGGTTATGGTCAGTCCCAGATGCCTTGTGGGGCATTTTACATGACAGGTTATGGCCATTCCCAGATGCCATGTGGGACAATATATTATATGACAGGTTATTGCCAGTCCTAGATGCAATGTGGTTTATGTTACATGACAGTTTATGACCAATACCAGATGCCATGTTGGACAACATGATAAAGGATAGGTTATGGCCAGTCCCAGATGCCATGTGGGACATGTTACATGACAGGTTGTGGTTAGTTCCAGATGCCATGTGGGACAAAATGTTATATATCAGGTTATGGCTAGTCCCAGATGCCGTGTGGGACAATATATTTCATGACAGATTATGGTCAGTCCGAGATGCTATGTGGGACAACTTGTTATATGATAGGTTATGGCCAGTCCCAAATGCTATGTGGGACATGGTATATGATAGGTTATGGTCAGTCCCAGATGCCATGTGGGACATGTTGCATGATAAGTCATGGCCTGTCCCAGATGCCATATGGGACAACATGTTACATGACAGGTTATGGTCAGTCCCAGATGCCATGTGGGACAAAATGTTACTTGAACGGTTTATGGCCAATCACAGATGCCCTGTGGGCCAATCAATCAAATGACAGGTTGTGGCCAGTCTCAGATGCCATGTGGGACACCATTCTACATGATAGGATATGGGCTGTCCCAGATGCCATATGGGATAACTTGTTACATGACAGGTTGTGATTAGTCCCAGATGCCATGTGGGACAACATGTTACAAGATAGGATATGGGCAGTCCCAGATGCCATGTGGTACATGTTACATGACAGGTTATGGCCAGTTCCAGATGCCATGTGGGACATGATACATCACAGGATATTGCCAATCCCAGATGCCATGTGGGACAACATTTTTCATGATAGGCTATGGCGAGTCCCAGATGCCATGTGCGACAACTTGTTACATGATATGTTATAGTCTGTCCTAGATGCCATGTGGGACATGTTACATGACAGGTTATGATCAGACCCATATACCATGTGAGACAACATGATACATGACAGGTTATGGTCACTTCCAGATGCCATGTGGGACAACATATTTCATGACAGGGTATGGCCAGTCCCAGATGCCATGTGGGACAACTTGTTACATGACAGGTTATGGGCATTCCCAGATGCCATGTGGGACATGGTACATGAAAGGTTATGGCCAGTGCCAGATGCCATGTGAGACAACAAGATACATGACAGGTTATGGCCTGTCCCAGATGCGATGTGGGACATGTTACATGACAGGTTATTGCCAGTCCCACATGCCATGTGGGACATGTTACATAACAGATTATGGCCAATCCCAGGTGCCATGTGGGACATGTTATATGAGAGTTTAAGGCCAGTCCCAGATGCCAATTGGGACAAAATATATGACAGGTTATGGCTAGTCCCAGATGTCTTCTGGGACATGTTGCATGATAGATTATGGCAAGACCCGGATGCCATGTTGGACATGTTACATGACAGGTCATGGGCAGTCCCAGATGCCATGTGGGACAATATGTTACATGACAAGCTATGGCCAGTCCCAGATGCCATGTGGGACATGTTACATGACAGGTTATGGTCAGTCCCAGATACCATGTGAGACAACTTGATACATGACAGGATATGGTCAGTCCCAGATGCCATGTGGGACAACATATTTCATGACAGGTTATGGCCAGTCCCAGATGCCATGTGGGACAACTTGTTACATGACAAGTTATAGCCAGTCCCATATGCCATGTGGAACATGGTACTTGAAAGGTTATGGACAGTCCCAGATACCATGTGGGAGAACAAGATACATGACAGGTTATGGCCAGTCCCATATGTCATAGGGGACAACTTGTTACATGACAGGGTATGGCCAGTCCCAGATGCCATGTGGGAGAACATGTTGCATGAGAGGTTATGGCCAGTCCCAGATGCCATGTGGGACAAAACGTTAAATGACAGGTTATGTCTAGTCCCAGATGCCATGTTGGACATGTTGCATGATAGGTTATGGTTAGTCCCAGATGCCTTGTGGGACGTGTTACATGACAGGTTATGGCCATTCCCAGATGCCATGTAGGGACAATATATTACATGACAGGTTATGGCCAGTCCCAGATGTCATGTGGGATATGTTACATGACAGTTTATGGCCAATCCCAGATGTCATGTGGGAAAACATGATAAAGGACAGGTTATGGCTAGTTCCAGATGCCATGTGGGACAACATGTTACATGAAATGTTGTGGTTATTTGCAGATGCCATGTGGTACATGTTACATGACATGTTATGGCCAGTTCCAGATGCCATGTGGGACAAGTTACATGACACGGTATGGTCAGTCACAAATACCATGTGAGACAACATGTTACATGAGAGGTTATGGTCAGTCCCAGATGCCATGTGAGACAATATGATACATGACAGGTTATGGTCAGTCACAGATGCCATGTGGGACAACATATTACATGACAGGTTAAGGCCTGTCCCAGATGCCATGCAGGACAACCTGTTACATGACAGGATATGGTCAGTCCCAGATGCCATATGGGACAACATATTACATGACAGGTTATGTCCAGTCCCAGATGGTATGTGGGAAAATATGTTACATGACATGTTATGGTCAGTCCCATATGCCATGTGGGACATTTTACATGATAGATTATGGCTAGTCCCAGATGCCATGTGGGACAACATGTTATCTGATAAGTTATGGCCAGTCCAAAATGCCATGCGGGACAACATGTTACAAGACAGTTTATGGCCAGTCGCAGATGCCTGTTGGGAAAAATGTTACATAACAAGTTATGGCCAGTCTCATATGCCAAGTGAGACAAAATGTTACATGACAGGTTATGTCTTGTCCCAGATGCCATGTGGGACATGTTGCATGAAACGTTTTGGTCAGTCCCAGATGCCAGGTGGGACATGTTACATAACAGGACATGGCCAGTCCCAGATGCCATGTGGGACATGTTACATGAGAGTTTATGGCCAATCCCAGATGCCATGTGGGACAATATCTTGCATGACAGGTTATGGCCAGTCCCAGAAGCCATGTGGGACAATATATTACATGACAGGTTATGGCCAGTCCCAGAACCGTGTGGTACATGTTACATGATAGTTTGTGGCCATTCTCAGTTGCCATGAGGGACAATATCGTACATGACACATTAAGACCAGTCCCATACTCCATGTGGGACAATATAGTTACATGACCGTTTAAGGCCAGTCCCGGATACCATGTGGGAAACATGTTACATGACAGGTTATGGCCATTTCCGTATGCCATTTGGGACAACATGTTACATGATAGGTTACAGTAAGTCCCAGATGCAATGTGGGACAACTTGTTACATGACAGGTTACGGAGAGTCCCAGATGTCATGTGGGACATGTTACATGACAGGCTATGGCTAGTCCCAGATGCCATGTGGGATATGTTACATGACAGTTTATGGCCAATCCCAGATGCCATGTGGGACATGTTACATGACAGGTTACGGCCAGTCCCAGATGTCATTTGGGACAACATCTTACAGGACAGGTTATGGATAGTCCCAGATGACATGTGGGAATTGGTACATGACAGGTTAGGGTCAGTAGCAGATGACATATGGGACATGTTACATGATAGGTTATTGCCAGTCCCAGATAACATTTGGGAAAACATGTTACATGACATGTTATGGTCAGTCCCAGATGCTATGTTGGACAAGAAGTTACATGACAGGTTATGGTCAGTCCCAGATGCCATGTGAGATAACATGATACATGACAGGTTATGGTCAGACCCAGATGCCATGTGGGACATGTTATATGACAGGACGCTAGTCCCAGATGCCATGTGGGACAACATATTTCATGACAGGTTATAGCCAGTCCCAGATGCTATGTGGGACAACTTGTTATAAGTTATGGCCAGTCCAAATGCTATGTGGGACATGGTACATGACAGGTTATGGTCAGTCCCAAATGCCTTCTGGGACATGCTGCATCATAAGTTATGGCCAGTCCCAGATGCCATATGGGACATGTTACATGACAGGTTACAGCCAGTCCCAGATGCCATGTGGGACATGTTACATGACATTTTATGGCCAATCCCAGATGCCCTGTGGGCCAATATATGAAATGATATGTTGTGGCCAGTCCCAGTTGCCATGTGAGACCACATGTTACGTGATAGGATATGAGCAGTCTCCGATGCCATGAGGGACATGTTACATGACAGATTGTGGTTAGTCCCAGATGGCATGTGGGACAACATGTTACATGATACGATATGGGCAGTCCCAGATGCCATGTGGTTCAACATGTTACATGATAGATTGTGGCTAGTCCCAGATGTCATGTGGTACATGTCACATGACAGGTTATGGCCAGCCCCAGATACCATGTGGGACATGTTACATGACAGGATATTTCCAATCCCAGATGCCATGTTGGACATTTTACATGACAGGCTATGGCCAGTCCCAGATGCCATGTGGGACAACGTGTTACATGACAGGTTATGGTCAGTCCCAGATGCCATGTGGGACATGTTACATGACAGGTTATGGTCAGTCCCAGATACCATGTGAGTCAACATGATATATGACAGTTTATGGTCAGTCCCAGATGCCATGTGGGACAACATATTTCATGACAGATTATGGCCAGTCCCATATGCCATGTGGGACAACTTGTTACATGACAGGTTATGGCAAATCCCAGATACCATGTGAGTCATGGTACATGAAAGGTTATGGCCAGTTCCAGATGCCATGTGGGAGAACAAGATACGTGACAGGTTATGGCCTGTTCCAGATGCCATGTGGGACATGTTACATGATAGGTTATGGCCAGTCCAAGATGCCATGTGGGACATGTTAGATGACAGTTTATGGCCAATCGCAGATGCCATGTGGGACATGTTATATGACAGTTTATGGCCAGTCCCAGATGCCAGCTGGGACAAAATATTATATGACAGGTTATGGCCAGTCCCAGATGCCATGTGGGACAAAATGTTAAATGACAGGTTATGTCCAGTTCCAGATGCCATGTGGGACATGTTGCATGATAGGTTATGGCCAGACCCAGATGCCCTGTGGGACATATTACATGACAGGTTATGGCGAGTCTCAGATGCCATGTGGGACATGTTACATGACAAGTTTTTGCCAGTCCCAGATGCCATGTGGGACAATATGTTACATGAAAGGTTATGGCCAGTCCCAGATACCATGTGGGACAACAAGGTACATGACAGGTTATGGCCAGTCCCAGATGCCATATGGGACATGTTACATGACAGGTTATGGCCTGTCCCAGATGCCATGTGGGAAAACATGTTACATGACAGGTCATGGCCAGTCCCAGATGTCATGTGGGAGAACATGTTACATGACCGGTTATGGCCAGTCCCAGATGCCATGTGGGAAAACATGTTTCATGAGAGGTTATGGCCAGTCCGAGATGCCATGTGTGACATGTTATATGACAGGTTATGGCGAGTCCCAGATGCCATGTGGGACATATTACATGACAGGCTATGGTCAGTTAAAGATGGCATGTGAGACAACATGATACATGACAGGTTATGGTCAGTCCCAAATACCAAGTGGGACAACATGTTATATGACAGATTATGGCCAGTCCTATGTGCTATGTGGAACAACTTGTTATATGATAGGTTATGGACAGTCCCAAATGCTATATCGGACATGGTACATGACAGGTTATGGTCAGTCACAGATGCCATATTGTACATGTTGCATGATAAGTTATGGCCAGTCCTAGATGCCATATGGGAAAACATGTTACATGACAGATTATGGCCAGTCCCAGATGCCATGTCGGACAAAATGTTACATGAGAGTTTATGGCCAATGCCAGATGGCCTGTGGGCTAATATATCAAATGACAGGTTGTGGCCAGTCCCAGATGCCATATGGGACAACATGTTACAAGACAGGTTGTGGTTAGTCCCAGATGCCATGTGGGAAAACATGTTATATGATAGGATATGGGCAGTCCCAGATGACATGGGGGACGACATGTTACTTGACAGGTTGTGGTTATTCGCAGATGCAATGTGGTACATTCTACATGACAGGTTATGCCCGATTCCAGATGCCATGTGGGATATGTTACATGACAGGATATTGCCAATCCCAGATGCCATGTGGGACAACATTTTACATGATAGGCTATGGCCAGTCCAAGGTGCCATGTTGGACAACGTGTTAAATGATAAGTTATGTTCAGTCCCAGATGCCATGTGGGACAACAGTTACATGACAGGTTATGGTCAGTCCCAGATGCCATGTGAGACAACATGATACATGACAGGTTATGGTCAGTTCATGCTGCCATGTGGGAGAACATATTTCATGACAGGGTATGGCCAGTCCCAGTTGCCATGTGGGACAATTTGTCACATGACAGGTTATGGCCATTCACAGATGCCATGTGGAACATGGTACATGAAAGGTTATGGCCAGTCCCAGATGCCATATGGGACAACAAGATACATGACATGTTATGGCCAGTCCCAGATGCCATGTGGGACAACATGTTATCTGACAGATTATGGCCAGTCTTAGATGCCATGTGGGACAACATGTTATATGACAGTTTATGGCCAGTCCCAGATGCCAGGTGAGACAAAATATTATATAACAGGTTATGGCAAGTTCCAGATGCCATATGGGACAAAATGTTAAAGGACAGGTTATGGCCAGTCCCAGATGCCATGTGGGACAAAATGTTAAATGACACGTTATGTCTAGTCCCAGATGCCATATCGCACATGTTGCATGATAGGTTATGACCAGACCCAGATGCAATGTGGGACATGTTACATGACAGGTTATGGCCAGTCCCAGATGCCATGTGGGGCAACATGTTACATGACAAGTTATTGCTAGTCCCAGATGTCATGTGGTACAACATGTTACATGAGAGGTTATGGTCAGTCCCAGATACTATATGAGACAACATGATACATGACAGGTTGAGGTCAGTCCCAGATGCCATATGAGACAGCATGTTAAATGACAGGTTATGGACTTTCCCTAATGCCATGTGGGACAAAATGTTGCATGACAGGTTATGAACAGTCCCAGAAGGCATGCGGAAGATGTTACATTACAGATTATGGTCAGTCCCAGATGCCATATGGGACAACATGTTAAATGACAAGTTATGGACATTCTCTGATGCCATGTGGGACAACATGTTGCATGACAGGTTATGGCCAGTCCCAGAAGCCATGCGGAACAATATGTTACATGACAGAATATGGTCAGTCCCAGATGCCATGTGGGACAACATAATACAAGTTATATCCAGTCCCAGATACTATGAGGGACAACATGTTACATTATAGGTTATGGCCAGGCCCAGATGTCATGTGGGAAAACATGTTACATGACAGTCTATGGCCAGTCCCAGATGCCATATGGGACAACATGTTATATGACATCTTATGGCCAATCCCAGATGCCATGTGCGACATATTACATGACAGGCGATGGTCAGTCAAAGATGCCATGTGAGACAACATGATACATGACACGTTACGGTCAGTTCTATATGCAATATGGGAAAACATGATATATGACAAGTTGTGGCTAGTCCCAGATACCATGTGGGACAACATATTTCATGACAGATTATGGCCAATCCCAGATGCTTTGTGGGAGAACTTGTTATATGATAGGTTATGGCCAGTCCCAAATGCTATATGGGACATGGTACATAACAGGTTATGGTCAGTCCCAGATGCCTTGTGGGACATGTTGCATGATAAGTTATGGCCAGTCTCAGGTGCCATATAGGGCAACATGGTATATTACAGGTTACGGCCAGTCGCAGATGCCATATGGGACAACATGTTACATGACAGTTTATGGCCAATCCCAGATGCCCTGTAAACCTATATATCGAATGACAGGCTGTGGCCAGTCCCAGATGTCATGTCGGACAACATATTACGTGATAGGAATGAGCAGTCCCAGATGCCATGTGGGACAACATATTACATGAGAGGTTGTAGTTAGTCCCAGATGGCATGTGGGACATGTTACATGATAGGATATGGGCAGTCACAGATGCCATGGGGGACATGTTACATGACAGTTTGTGGTAAGTCCCATATGCCATGTGGTACATGTCACATGACAGGTTATGGCCAGTCCCAGATACCATGTGGGACATGTTACACGACAGGATATTGCCAATCCCAGATGCTATATTAGACAACATTTTACATGAGAGGCTATGGCCAGTCCCAGATGTCATGTGGGACAACGTTTTACATGACAGGTTATGGTCAGTCCCAGATGGCATGTGAGACATGTTACATGACAGGTGATGGTCTGTCCCAGATACCATGTGAGACATGATACATGACAGGTTATGGTCAATCCCAGATGCCATGTGGGACAACATATTTCATGATAGATTTTGGCCAGTCCCAGATGCCATATGGCACGACTTGGTACATGACAGGTTATGGCCGTTCCCAAATGCAATGTGGGACATGGTACATGAAAGGTTATGGCCAGTCCCAGAAGCTATGTGGGAGAACAAGATGCATGACAAGTTATGTCCAGTTCCAGATGCCATGTGGGACATGTTACATGACAGGTTATGGCTAGTCCCAGATGCCATGTGGGACATGTTACCTGAAAGTTTAAGGCCAATCCCAGAAGCTATGTGGGACAACGTGTTATATGACAGTTCATGGTCAGTCCCAGATGCCAGTTGCGTCCAAATATTATATTACAGGTTATGGCCAGTCCCAGATGCCATGTGGGACAAAATGTTAAATGACAGGTTATGTCCAGTTCCAGATGCCATGTGGGACATGTTGTATGATACGTTATGGCCAGACCCAGATGCCATGTGGGACATATTACATGACAGGTTATGGCCAGTCCCAGATGACATGTGGGACAACATGTTACATGACAAGTTATAGCCAGTCCCAGATGCCATGTGGGACAACATGCTACATAAGAGGTTATGGTCAGTCATAGATACCATGTGAAACATGATACAAGACAGGTTATGGTCAGTCCCAGATGCCATGTGGGACATATTTCATGACAGGTTATGGCCAGTCCCAGATGCAATGTGAGACAACTTGTTACATGACAGGTTATTGCCAGTCCCAGATGCAATGTGGGACATGGTACATGAAAGGTTATGGCCAGTCCCAGATACCCTGTGGGGCAACTAGGTACATGACAGGTTATGGCCAGTCCCAGATCCCATATAGGACAACATGTTACATGACCGGTTATGGCCAGTCCCAGATGCCATGTGGGAAAACATGTTACATGACAGGTTATGGCCAGTCCGAGATGCCATGTGTGACATGTTATATGACTGGTTATGGCGAGTCCCATATGCCATGTGGAACATATTACATGAGAGGCTATGGTCAGTTAAAGATGGCATGTTAGACAACATGATACATGAGAAGTTATGGTCAGTACCGAATGCCATGTGGGACATGTTATGTGACAGATTATGGTCAGTCCCAGGTGCTATGTGGGACAACTTTTTATGTTATAGGTTATGAACAGTCCTAAATGCTATGTGGGACATGGTACATGACAGGTTATGGTCAGTCATAGATGCCATATTGTACATGTTGCATGATAAGTTATGGCCAGTCCCAGATGCCATATGGGAAAACATGTTACATGACAGGTTATGGCCAGTCCCAGATGCCATGTGGGACAAACTGTTACATGACAGTTTATGGCCAATGCCAGATACCCTGTGGGCCCATATGTCATATGACCGGTTTTGGCCAGATCCAGAGGCCATATGGGACATGTTACATGATAGGACATGGGCAGTCCCAGATGCCATATGGGACAACATGTTACATGACAGGTTGTGGTTAGTCCCAGATGCCATGTGGGAAAACATGTTACAAGATAGGATATGGGCAGTCCCAGATGCCATGTGGGACATGTTACATGACAGGTTGTGGTTATTCCCAGATGCCATGTGGTACATTTTACATGACAGATTATGCCCGGTCCAAGATGCCATGTGGGACATGTTACATGACAGGATATTGCCAATCCCAGATGCCATGTGGGACAACATTTTACATGATAGGCTGTGGCCAGTCCAAGTTGCCATGTTAGACAACGTGTTACATGATAGGTTATGTTCAGTCCCAGATGCCATGTGGGACAACAGTTACATGACAGGTTATGGTCAGTCCCAGATACCATGTGAGACAACATGATACATGACAGGTTATGGTCAGTTCCAGTTGCCATGTGGGACAACATATTTCATGACAGGTTATGGCCATTCCCAGATGCCATGTGGGACATGGTACATGAAAGGTTATGGCCAGTCCCAGATGCCATATGGGACAAGATACATGACAGGTTATGGCCAGTCCCAGATGCCATGTGGGACAACATGTTACATGACAGATTATGGCCAGTCCCATATGCCATGTGGGACATGTTATATGAAAGTTTATGGCCAGTCCCAGATGCCAGTTGGGACAAAATATTGTATGACAGGTTATGGCTAGTCCTAGATGCCATATGTGACAAAATGTTAAATGACAGGTTATGTCCAGTCCCAGATGCAATGTCGGACATATTGCATGATAAGTTATGGCCAGACCCGAATGCCATGACTTATTACGTGACAGGTTATGTCCATTCCCAGATGCCATGTGGGACAACATGTTACATGATAGCTTATGGCCAGTCCCAAATGCCATGTGGGACAACATTTTACTTGACAAGTTATGGCCAGTCCCAGATGCCATGTGGGACATGTTACATGACAGGTTATGGTCAGTCCCAGATACCATGTGAGACAACGCGATACATGACAGGTTATGGTCAGTCCCAGATGCCCCTGGAACAACATATTTCGTGACAGGTTATGGCCAGTCCCAGATGCCAAGTTGGACAACTTGTTACATGGCAGGTTATGGCAAGTCCCAGATGCCATGTGGGACATGGTACATGAAAGGTTATGGCCAGTCCCAGATGCCATGTAGGACTAGAAGATACATGACAGGTTATGGCTAGTCCCAGATGCCATAGGGGACATGTTATATGACAGGTTATGGCCAATCTAAGATGCCATGTGGGACAACATTTTGCCTGATAGGTTATGGCCAGTCCCAGATGCCATGTGGGAGAACATGTTATATGATAGGATATGGGGAGTCCCAGATGCCATGTGGGACAACATGTTACATGACAGGTTGTGATTAGTCCCAAATGCCATGTGGTACATGTTATATGACTGGTTATGGCTAGTCCCTGATGCTATGTGCGACATGTTACATTACACGTTATGTTCAGTCACAGATGCCATGTGATACATGTTACATGACAGGTTATGGTCAGTCCCATATGCCATGTGGGATATGGTACATGATAGGTTATGGTCAGTCCGAAATGCCATGTGGGAACACATAGTACATGACAGGTCATGGCCAGTCCCAGATGCCATCCGGGACACCATGTTACATGACAGGTTATGGTCAGTCCCAGATGCTATGTGGGACAACATATTACATGACAGGTTATGTCCCGTCTCAGATGCCATATGGGACAACATGTTACAGGACAGGTTAAGGTCAGTCCCATATGCCATGTGGGACATGTTGCATGATAGATTATGGCTAGTCCCAGATGCCATGTGCGACAACGTGTTACCTGATAGGTTATGGTCTGTCCCAGGTGTCATATTGTACATGTTGCATGATAAGTTATGGCCAGTCCCCGATGCCATATGGGACATGTTACATGACTAGTTATGGCCAATCCCAGATGCCATGTGGGACAAAATGTTACCTGACAGTTTATGGCCAATTCCAGATTGGGAAAACATGTTGCATTACAGTTTATGGCAAGTCCCAAATGTCATGTGGGACAACATGTTACATGACAGTTTATAGCCGGTCCCAGATGCCAATTGGGAAAAATGTTACATGGTAGGTTATGGCCAGTCCAGATGCCAAATGAGACAAAATTTTACATAGGATATACTATAGGCAGTCCCAGATGCCATGTGAGACATGTTGAAAGACAGGTTCGGTTTAGTCCCAGTTGCCTTGTGGTACATGGTACATGACAGGTTATTGCCAGTCCCCGATGCCATGTGGGACATGTTACATGACATCTTATGGTCAGTCACAGATGCCATGTGATACATCATGTTACATGACAGGTTATGGTCAGGCCCAGATGCCATGTGAGACAACATTATACTTATCAGGTTATGGTGATTCCCAGATGCCATGTGGGACAACATATTACATGACAGGTTATGGCTAGTCCCAGATGCCATCCGGGAAAACATGTTACATGACAGGTTATGTCCAGTCCCAGATGCCATGTGGGACAACATGTTACATGACAGGTTATGGTCAGTCCCATATGCCATGTGGGACAACATGTTACATGATAGATTATGGATAGTCCCAGATGCCATGTGGGACAACGTGTTATCTGATAGGTTATGGCCAGTCCAAAATGCCATGTGGGACATGTTGCATGAGAGTTTATGGCACGTCCCAGATGTCATGTGGGACAACATGTTACATGACAGGTTATGGCCATTCCCGGATGCCATGAGGGACAACATGTTACATGATAGGTTATGGCAAGTTATGGCCAGGCCCATATGCCTGTTGGGTAAAATGTTATATGACAGGTTATTTCCAATCCCAGATGCCATGTGCGACAAAATGTTACATGGCAGGTTATGTCCAGTTCCAGATGCCATGTGGGACATGGTGTATGAGAGGTTATGGCCAGTCCCAGATACCAGTTGGGATATGTTACATAACAGGATATGGCTAGTCCCACATGCCATGTGGGACATGTTACATGACAGTTTAAGGCCAATCCCAGATGCCATGTTGGACAATATCTTACATGACAGAATATGGCCAGTCCCAAATGCCATGTGGGACAATATTCTACATGACAGGTTATGTTCAGTCCCATATGCCATGTGGAATATGTTACATGACAGTTTATGGCCAATCCCAGATGCCATGTGGGACAATATCTTACAAGACACTTTAAGACCAGTCCCAGATACCACGTGGGACAATATATTACATGACAGGTTAAGGCCAGTCCCAGAAGCCATGTGGGAAAACATGTTACATGACAGGTTATGGCCATTCCCGGATGCCATTTCGGACATGTTACATGATAAGTTATGGCAAGTCCCAGATGTCATGTGGGACATGTTACATGACAGGTTATGGCTAGTCCCAGATGTCATGTGGGATATGATACATGACAGTTTATGTCATTCCCAGATGCCATTCGGGACAACATATTACATAACAGGTTAAAGCCAGTCCCAGATCCCATGTTTGACAATACATTTCATGACAGGTTTCGGCCAGTCCCATATGCTATGTGGGACAACTTGTTATATCTTGGACATGGTACAAGACAGGGTATTGTCAGTCACAGATGCCATGTGGGACATGTTACATGACAGATTATGGCCAATCCCAGATGCCATGTGGGACAACGTGTTACATGACAGGTTATGGCCAGTCCCACATGCCATGTGGGACAACATGTTACATGACATTTAATGGCCAGTCCCAGATGCCCTTTGGTACAAAATGTTACATGACAGGTTATGTCCAGTCCCAGATGCCATGTGGAACAGGTTGCATGATAGGTTATGGCTAGTCCCAGATGCCATGTGGGCCATGTTACACGACAGGTTACGGCCAGTCCCAGATGCCAGTTGGGACAAAATGTTACGGGGACAGGTTATGGCCAGTCCCAGATGCCATGATGGACAATATATTACATGACAGATTATGGCCAGTCCCAGATGCCATGTGGGACAATCTATTACACGACAGGTTATGGCCAGTCACAGATGGCATCTGGGACAGCATGTTACATGACAGGTTATGGCCATTCCCGGATGCCATGAGGAACAACATGTTACATGATAGGTTATGGCAAGTCCCAGATGCCATGTGGGACTATGTGTTACATGACATGTTACGGCCAGTTCGAGATGTCATGTGGGACATGGTACATGACAGGTTATGGCCAACCTCAGATGCCATATGGGATATGGTACATGACAGGTCATGACATTCCTAGATGCCATGTGGGACAAAATGTTACATGACAGGGTACGGCCAGTCCCAGATGTCATGTGGGACATGTTACTTCACAGGTTATGGCTAGTCCCAGATACCATTTGGGATACGGTAAATGACAGTTTATGTCATTCCCAGATGCCATGTGGGACAACATATTACATGACAGGTTACGGGTAGTTCTAGATGCCATGTGGGACAACATCTTATATGACAGGTTATGGTCAGTCCTAGATACCATGTGGAACAACATGTTACATGACAAATTATGGTCAATACCAGATGCCATGTGAGACATGATACATGATAGGTTATGGTCAGCACCAGATGCCATATGTGACAACATGTTATTAGACAGGTTATGGCGAGTCCCAGATCCCAAGTGGGTTAATATATTTCATGACAGGTTATGGCCAGTCCCAGATGCTGTGGGACAACTTGTTATATGATAGGTTATGGCCAGTCCCAGTTGCTATGTGGGACATGGTACATGACAGGTTATGATCAGTCCCAGATGCCATGTGGGACAAGTTGCATGATAGGTTATGGCCAGTCCCATATTCCATATGGGACAGCATGTTACATGACAGGTTATGGGCAGTCCCACATGCCATGAGTGACATGTTACATTAGAGTTTATGGCCAATCCCTGATGCCCTGTGGGCCAATACATAAAATGACAGGTTGTAACCAGTCCAAGATGGTATTTGGGACATGTTACATGATATGATATGGGCAGTTCCAGATGCTATATGGGACAGCATGTTACATGATAGGAGATGGGCAGTCCAAGATGGCATGTGGGACAGCATGTTACATGACAGGTTTTGGTTAGTTCCAGATGTCATGTGTTACATGTTACATGACAGGTTATGGCCAGTCCCAGATGCCATTGGGGACATGTTACATGACAGGTTATCGCCAGTCCCAGATGCCATGTGGGACAACATATTACGTGACAGTTTATGGCCAGTCCCAGATGCCAGATGGTACAAAATGTTACATGACAGGTTATGGACAGTCCGAGATGCCATCTGGGAAAAAATGTTAACAGGTTATGTCCAGTCACAAATGCCATGTGGGACATGTTCCATGAGAGGTTATGGCCAGTCCCAGAAGCCATGTGGGACATGTTACATGACATGTTATGACCAGTTCCAGATGCCATGTGTGAGAACATGTTAGAAGAGAGTTTATTGCCAATCGCAGATGCCTTATGGGCCAATATATCAAATACCAGGTTGTGACCAGTCCCATATGGAATGTGGGACAACACGTTACACGATAGGTTAAGGCCAGTCCCAGATGCCATGTGAGACAACATGATACAGGACAGGTTATGGCCAATCCCAGATGCCATGTGGGACAACAGGTTACATGATAAAATATGGTCAGTCCCAGATACCATGTGGGACAACATGTTACATGACAGTTTATGGCCAATCCCTGATGACCTGTAGGCCAATATATCAAATGACAGGTAGCCAGTCCCAGATGCCATGTGGGACATGTTACATCATAGGATATGGGCAGTCCCAGATACTATTTGGGACAACATTTTACATGACAGGTTGTGGTTAGTCCCAGATGCCATGTGGGACATGTTACATGATAGGGTATGGACAGTCCCAGATGCCATGTGGGACAACATTTTACAAAACAGGTTGTGGTTAGTCCCAGATGCCATGTGGTACATGTTACATGACAGGTTATGGCCAGTCCCAGATGCCATGTGGGACATGTAACATAACAGTATATGTCCAATCCCAGATGCCATGTGGGACAACTTGTTACATGAGAGGTGATGGCCAGTCCCAGATGCCATGTGGAATAACTTGTTACATGACAGTTTATGGCCAGTCCCAGATGCCAGATGGGACAAAATGTTACACGACAGGCTATGACCACTCCCAGATACCATGTGGGATAAAATTTAAGTGACAGGTTATGTCAAATCACAAATGCCATGTGGGACATGTTGCATGATAGGCTATGGCCAGTCCCAGAAGACGTGTGGGACATATTACATGACAGGTTATGGCCAGTCCCAGATGTCATGTGTGACAACAAATTACATGACAGTTTATTGCCAATCACATGCCCTATGGGTCAATATGTCAAATGACAGGTTGTGGCCAATCCCATATGCCATGCGGGACAACACGTTACATGACAAGTTAAGGCCAGTCCCAGATGCCATATGGGACAACATGCTACATGATAGGTTATGGTCAGTCTCGGATGCCATGAGGGACATGTTAATGACAGTTTCTGGCCAATCCCAGATGCCCTGTGGGGCACTATATCAAAGGACAGGTTTTAGCCAGTCATAGATGCCATATGGGACAACATGTTACATGATAGGATATGGGCAGTCCCAGATGCCTTGTGGGAAAACATGTTACATGACAGATTGTGGTTAGTCCCAGATGCCATGTGGGACATGTTACATGATAGGATATGGGCAGTACCAGATGCCATGTGGGACAACATGTTACATGAGAAGTAATTGTTAGGCCTAGATGCCATGTGGTACATGTTACATGACAGGTTATCGCCAGTCCCAGAGGCCATGTGGGACATCTTACATGACAGGATATGGCCAATCCCAGATGCCATGTGGGACAACTTGTTACATGAGAGGTTATGGCCGGTCCTAGATGTCATGTGGGACAATTTGTCATATGACAGTTTATGGCTAGTCCCAGACGCCAATTGGGACAAAATCTTACATGACAGGTTATGGCCACTCTCAGTTCCAATGTGGGAAAAACTGTTAAATGACATGTTATATCTAATCACAAATGCCACGTGGGACATGTTACATGATAGGTTATGGCCAGTCCCAGAACCTTGTGGGACGTGTTACATGACAGGTTATGGCCAGTCCCAGATGCCATATATGACAGCATGTTACATGACAGTTAATTGCCAATCACAGATGCCCTATGGGCCAATATATCAAATTACAGGTTGTGGCCAGTTAAATATGCCATGTGGGACAACATATTACTTGACAGGTTACTGGTAGTTCTAGATGCCATGTGGGACAACATCTATATGACAGGTTATGGTCAGTCCCAGATGCCATGTGGGACATCATGTTACATGAAAAATTATGGTCAATACCAGATGCCATGTGAGACATGATACATGATAGGTTATGGTCAGCACCAGGTGCCATATGGGACAGCATGTTATATGACAGGTTATGGCCAGTCCCAGATCCCAAGTGGGACAATATATTTCATGACAGGTTATGGCTAGTCCCAGATGCTATGCGGGACAACTTGTTATATGATAAGTTATGGCCAGTCCCAGTTGCTATGTGGGACATGGTACATGACAGGTTATGATCAGTCCCAGATGCCATGTGGGACAAGTTGCATGATAGGTTATGGCCAGTCCCATATTCCATATGGGACAGCATGTTACATGACAGGTTATGGGCAGTCCCACATGCCATGAGTGACATGTTACATTAGAGTTTATGGCCAATCCCTGATGCCCTGTGGGCCAATACATAAAATGACAGGTTGTAACCAGTCCAAGATGGTATTTGGGACATGTTACATGATATGATATGGGCAGTTCCAGATGCTATATGGGACAGCATGTTACATGATAGGAGATGGGCAGTCCAAGATGGCATGTGGGACAGCATGTTACATGACAGGTTTTGGTTAGTTCCAGATGTCATGTGTTACATGTTACATGACAGGTTATGGCCAGTCCCAGATGCCATTGGGGACATGTTACATGACAGGTTATCGCCAGTCCCAGATGCCATGTGGGACAACATATTACGTGACAGTTTATGGCCAGTCCCAGATGCCAGATGGTACAAAATGTTACATGACAGGTTATGGACAGTCCGAGATGCCATCTGGGAAAAAATGTTAACAGGTTATGTCCAGTCACAAATGCCATGTGGGACATGTTCCATGAGAGGTTATGGCCAGTCCCAGAAGCCATGTGGGACATGTTACATGACATGTTATGACCAGTTCCAGATGCCATGTGTGAGAACATGTTAGAAGAGAGTTTATTGCCAATCGCAGATGCCTTATGGGCCAATATATCAAATACCAGGTTGTGACCAGTCCCATATGGAATGTGGGACAACACGTTACACGATAGGTTAAGGCCAGTCCCAGATGCCATGTGAGACAACATGATACAGGACAGGTTATGGCCAATCCCAGATGCCATGTGGGACAACAGGTTACATGATAAAATATGGTCAGTCCCAGATACCATGTGGGACAACATGTTACATGACAGTTTATGGCCAATCCCTGATGACCTGTAGGCCAATATATCAAATGACAGGTAGCCAGTCCCAGATGCCATGTGGGACATGTTACATCATAGGATATGGGCAGTCCCAGATACTATTTGGGACAACATTTTACATGACAGGTTGTGGTTAGTCCCAGATGCCATGTGGGACATGTTACATGATAGGGTATGGACAGTCCCAGATGCCATGTGGGACAACATTTTACAAAACAGGTTGTGGTTAGTCCCAGATGCCATGTGGTACATGTTACATGACAGGTTATGGCCAGTCCCAGATGCCATGTGGGACATGTAACATAACAGTATATGTCCAATCCCAGATGCCATGTGGGACAACTTGTTACATGAGAGGTGATGGCCAGTCCCAGATGCCATGTGGAATAACTTGTTACATGACAGTTTATGGCCAGTCCCAGATGCCAGATGGGACAAAATGTTACACGACAGGCTATGACCACTCCCAGATACCATGTGGGATAAAATTTAAGTGACAGGTTATGTCAAATCACAAATGCCATGTGGGACATGTTGCATGATAGGCTATGGCCAGTCCCAGAAGACGTGTGGGACATATTACATGACAGGTTATGGCCAGTCCCAGATGCCATGTGTGACAACAAGTTACATGACAGTTTATTGCTTATCACAGATGCCCTATGGGCCAATATGTCAAATGACAGGTTGTGGCCAGTCCCATATGCCATGTGGGACAACACGTTACATGACAAGTTAAGGCCAGTCCCAGATGCCATATGGGACAACATGATACAGGAGAGGTTATGGCCAATCCCAGATGCCATGTGGGACAACATGTTACATGATAGGATATGTTTAGTCCCAGTGCCATGTGGGACAACATGTTACATGGCAGGATGCCATGTGGTACATGTTACTAGACATGTTATGGCCATTCCCAGATGCCATGTGAGACATGTTACATGACAGGTTATGACCAATCCCAGATGCCATGTGGGACAACATGTTCGATAACAGGTTATAGCCAGTCCTAGATGCCATGTGGGACAACGTGTTTCACGACAGGTTATGGTCAGTGACAGATGCCGTGTGGGACAAACATGTTATATAACAGGTTACGTCCAATCCCAGATACCATGTCGGACAACATGTTACATGACAGTTTATGGCCAGTCTCATATGGCATTTGGGACAAAATGTTACAGGACAGGTTATGGCCAGTCCCAGATGACATGTGGGACAAAATTGTACATGAGAGGTTATGTGCAGTTCCATATGCCATTAGGACGTGTTGCATGAGAAGTTATGGCCAGTCCTAGATGCCATATGGGATAAGATGTTTCATGACAAGTTATGGCCAGTCCCAGATGCTAATTGGGACAAAATGTTACAGGACAAGTTATGGTCAGTCCCAGATGCCATGGTGGACAATACATTACATGACAGGTTATGGCCAGTCCCAGATGCCATGTGGGAGAATATATTACATGACAGGTTATGGCCTGTCAGAGATGCCATGTGAGACAACATGTTATATGACAGCTTATGTCCATTCCCGGACGCCATGAGGGATATGTTACATGACTGGTTATGGCCAGTCCCAGACGCCAGTTGGGACAAAATGTTGCCATGTGGGACATGTTGCATGATAGGTTATGCCCAGTCACAGATGCCATGCGGGACATGTTACATGAGTGGTTATGGCCAGTCCCAGATGCCAGTTGGGACAAAATGTTACGGGACAGGTTATGGCCAGTCCCAGATGCCATGATGGACAATATATTACATGACAGGTTATGGGTAGTCCCAGATGCCCTGTGGGACAATATATTACATGACAGATTATGGCCAGTCACAGATGCCATGTGGGACATGTTACATGACTGGTTATGGCCATTCCCGGATGCCATGAGGGACAACACGTTACATGATAGGTTATGGGAAGTCCCAGATGCCATGTGGGACAACATGTTACACGATATGTTACGGCCAGTTCAAGATGTCATGTGGCATATGTTACATGATAGGTTATGGCCAGTCCCAGATGCCATATGGAATATTGTACATGACAGTATATGTCATTCACAGACGC
>JAUUDZ010058009.1:0-10326 GCA_032361705.1 Panulirus versicolor | reverse complement strand
CAGTGCCAAGAGCTCCAGACACTTCCCTACAGCAGCCTTCCTCAACACGGTCACCGACCCGTCGAGTATGTAGGTCGACGACTGTGCGCCAAAGAAAACAGTAAAATATAGTTCGTATTTGCCTTGTGTTTCATGAGGTCCTCTTCCTCGTACGCCGCCTCCACCCAACATTCGCCCACTGTGGTCAACCCCAGTGGCCAAACATGTTAGACGGGGGGCCTGCCTCCTCCTATCAAACACTTGGACCCTCCACCACGACAATACGTACCCTTCAAGCACGACAACACGAACCTTGAACACGACGGCACGACCCTGGAGCACGACGGCACGAACCTTCTGTATAAGTGGCTTGGCCTTCGGCCTAATCTTATGTCAAACGAAAGGCAATGAAACCCAAGAGAGGTTGTAATTACGACCCCTGACCACGGGGAAGCCATCCTTGAGCACGACCTTGCGTCCGTAGATCACAACCCTGTCATCCCTGAGCACACATGTATGATTAAGCACGTCAGTACAACTTAGGTATGATGGTCACGACCCTTGACCTGACCCATACGTTCTTTCACCCTAACCTGCCTGTAATGATACTCAGCGGCTTTCAAACACGAGGATTAAACATCGAGTGATTACGAAAGACAGAGTTCCCCAAAAGCCAAAGAGTCGCTTCAGATTATCTAAATCCTTCCACAGTTTCCTTCATGCAGAGCAAATCATTCACTCATAATCTGCCAACATTCCTGATGTATGCCTCACACTCTGTGTCGCTGGATGAGGCGCCCTCATTCTACCTTTCCATGGACAGGTATCTGATCCTCACCTGTACTTTCCAAGCACCTGCGCCTCATTTCTACCTGTCTTTCTACGGGCAGGTGTTCGATCCCTGACTATCCCAACCCCCCACACCCTCCTTCCACTGGCAAGTGTTTGACCTCTGTCTCTCTCCGCACTTAGATGTGTTCAAACTCTACTTATCCCTTAGCACTTATGCTTGAACTCCATTTGTTCCCTCCAAACGACAGGTGTTTGACCTCTACCTGTTCCCCCCAAGTGCAGGTGTTTGATCTCTACCTGTCTCCTCCAATTACAGGAGTTCGACCTCTACCTATTCTCACGTACAGGTGTGTAACTTCTACCTGTTCCCTCTTGGGACAGATGTTTGACCTCTTTACCATACACGAGGCTAAGGAGCGGAAACTGCGTAACTCCGGCAGGCAAGCAGAGCGCTCTGACTCATTTATCAGGCGGGGCAAACCTGCTTCCTCACAACAGCAGCACCTGCCCTAATTAACCCAGAGGTGGGTAGTACAAAATGGAAAAGGCTGGTACGAGTTAAGCCTATTACGGTGCGCCTGGCTCCGAGCCTCACAGCATCGGCGGGAGAGTGAGGAACACAATATCATGGCTTCGTGAAGACAAGACGTACGAAAATACATTTCGGTTTCGTGAGGACATACGAAATATATTTCGGCTTCGTGAAGACAAGACTTTTATGGAGATATATTTCGTAATGCAGTAGTGTATAACTTTTTTTTCCCTGTAGGGAAATTGGCCGCTGATACAAGAGAATGATAAAGTGATGACAATTGCGCTGGTGATGTATAATACAATATCTCATCTATTAGTGGGGACATCTATTCGCGGAGACATTGGAATGGCCTCATACGTCCCTATACCACGGTTAATCTGGCCCATTCCCCTGTATCCTCGGTTAACCCGACCCATTCCCCTGTATGCCCCGGTTAACCTGACCCATTCCCCTGTATCCCCCCGGATAACCAGGCCCATTCCCCTGTATCCCCCCGGTTAACCAGGCCCATTCCCCTGTATCCCCCGGTTGACTTGGCCCATTCCCCGTGTACCCTGGTTAACTTGGCACCATTCCCCGCGCACCCCAGCTATCACAGAGCAGTCGACACGCTCTTCACCCGTGCGCTCACCCAGAGCCAAGCCCTGAACTGCAGAAAAAAGTTTCTTGAAGCGGAAACAGGTCCTTAACCGGTGAAGGCTTCCTTATAGACATGCAAGCCCAGACTTGTGCAGAAAGTTTTTCGACCTAAAGCTAAGCCAAGAATCAAAGAAGGAAGTTACTAGACCCACAGCGAAGCTTTAAATCAGTGAAGGAAGTTACTTGACCAACAACTAAGCCATGAATCAATGAAGGAAGTTACTTGAGTCATAGCGAAGCTTTGAATCAATGAAGGAAGTTACTTGACCAAAAGCGAAGCACTAAAGTAGTGAAGGAAGCTACATGACCCACAGAGAAGCTTTAAATCAATGAAGGAAGTTACATGATCCACAGAGGAGCCCTGAATCAGTGAAGGAAGTTACTTGACCCACAGAGGAGCACTGAATCAGAGAAGGAAGTTACATGACCCACAGAGGAACACTGAATCAGTGAAGGAAGTTACTTGACCCACAGAGGAGCTCTGAATCAGTGAAGGAAGTTACTTGACCCTCAGAGGAGCCCTGTATCAGAGAAGGAAGTTACATGACTCACTGCGAAGCCCTGTATCAATGAAGGAAGTTACATGACCCACTGCGAAGCCCTGTATCAGAGAAGGAAGTTACATGACCCACTGCGAAGCCCTGTATCAGAGAAGGAAGTTACATGACCCACTGCGAAGCCCTGAACTGGTGCAAAAGTAAGTGACACCCACGAGAGAGAGCCACTGAAGAGAATGCTACCTGACCCACAAACACGCCCTCGGCAGCTGAGGGGAGTTCCTTAGGCTTCTCTCTGTACGTTTGACCTATATAGCATCGGGTACGGTTAACGAACACGACTCTCGCGTAGTTATACCGTAAATAAAGACGTACACTGAACGTAGTTACGTAAGTAACAACCTTTACTACAGCCCTAGCCAGGGTGTGTGTGTGTGTGTGTGTGTGTGTAGGGGATGACAGTGAAAGCACCATACGGATAATACAAACTGTTTATATTGTCAGGGAGATGGTTTCGCCATCAAACCACCTCCCCCCACCCCGCCCGCCCCAACACCACACCACCATTATCCCCCCCTCCCCCTCCCTCCCTCCACACAGCGAATGGGATTATATTCACTGATTTCTTGAACCCAGAACGCATTCCGCACTAATGGAAAACGAATAATTGCAATGAAATTGGATTAATGTACGCGTAAAAAAAAAAATATATATATATATATACCCAACTGGTAAATAATTTACTACCCTCTCTCTCTCGTTCTATTGTGGTGCTGCTTCGTACGTTAGCGCAACAGAAAGTTATTCCAATTTCAAATTGAAAAAAAAAAATTATGGTTTTGTGTGAGAATGTAATTAAAAACAAAATTTAATTAACTCCCGCATTACAATTTCTATTCAGTAGTTGGAAATTTTGCTGTTGTAGCAGAAGTTACACAACCCTGATAGAACTTCTACCACTAACCCCCCCCCATCTAAACCATGAGTTTAACCAACACAGTTCCTAAATACAGGACAAAAAGCATCAGAACTTTGCCAATAGTTTAGTGTACCCTCAAGTCAAATCAAAGTACAGAAGACACATGCATGTGTATGATACATCAGTAATCATGACTGTACCAGTTTGGCCGTTTTTATGCAGCGAAGGTGCTTCGAATCACCTCCCAAAATTCATACATAATGACGAATGTCGACCACACTCCCGAGAAGCAAGGGATGACCTCTCGCGTCTACACCCCGTCGTGTGTGTCTTCCTCTCGCGTCTACACCCCGTCGTGTGTGTCTTCCTCTCGCGTTTACATCCCGTCGCGTGCACAGCTGGAGGGGCCTGGGACACTTAACAGCCTCGTACTATGGCGACTTTAAGGAATCTTAAGAGCATCTGGGACCGCAGGTGTAGGGTAGGCTACCCGGGGGATTCCTGCAGGGGGGATTTCCACGTACACTGCCGGCATCTGGGGCAGTGTGGTGTCGGCCGGTGCTTCAGGAAGCCCGACCAGGCACCATCCGTGCTGAGCGAGAGAGCCCAAGGCGGGTTCAGTCAACTCCCCGAGCAGTCAGTCAGAAACTTAGTTTTACTATTGCCTGAGGTGCTTCGTCGGGAGGGAGGGGCCGTTGCCATTCATATGAGGACATAGAATCTCAGCTAGGGTTTCAGGGATTCACAAGGGCAAGAAGAATCCTAATTTACTCGAACGTGTCTCTCTGTGTCCAGAAGTTACTTCAAAATGAGTTGGGATTTCGTAGTATCCGTGCCCGAGGCTCCCAAGTACGAGGTCTAGGGACTCACTCACTTACTCAGGGCTGCAAGTACTCATTTGGAGATCCTGAGACTCGCTTAAGACACCTCGGTATAGCCATTTCCTCTGCCGGAACCCTCGGGTAAACTCGACCGTGGCTGCGTTGTCGGCTGTCAGGCCTCGGGCTCTCATTATGGGCGTCTGGTACCCACCCGGGGCAGCAGGTACTCAACACGAAAGCCTTAGATTTTATAACCCACTCTCACAGTTTAGTCAACTCTGGAACCCCGGAGTTGGAACTCGCCTCACAATTTGCCAAGTTTTGAGACAAAATTGCGCGGCGGAGTCGAGTTGGGTTGGGGGAGCCACACGTGCCTTCCTTAAAAGTTTATGCTACTTTTGTTTACTGTAGTGAGAGGCAGCCGGAGTTGGTTAGTGTCGATATTTGACTTGGAGGCTGAGCGGGCGAGGGGTGGCGCTCCCACCCACCTAAACTTGTCGAAGACAAGGGTGGCTTCCCTGTGCACTGTCTCGGCGAGGAGGCTAGAAGTCGTCCTTCCTCCTCTCAAGAACAGATCAATGTAGTCTTTCGAGGAGGAGACCTTCGGCGTTTCAGTTATTCATACACCAAAAGAACTTTCTGTCCAGCATTAACAATACTGAACCAAACCTTAGCCAAACCCTACCTAACCAAGTGTGTCGTCACTCAGCACAACCAACTGTAAGTTGCTCTTGCATTTCAACCCACCCAGCGAAACATACCGGTCCTCCTCCAGCTTGGTGAGGTGAAGTTGACTGGAGCAGTGTGGTCCTGTGGCAGGTGTGGTGCTTGGGCATGACACAGGTGTGGTATCAGGGGGTGACACAGTGTGGTGCCTGGGTGTGGCAAAGGTGTGGTGCCTGAGCGCGACAGATTGGTGCCTGGGTGTGACACAGGCGTTGGTTCCAGCATGAATGCGTCAGCCAGGTCATGATGGTGTGTATGGATGATATTCCTAACATAATACACTAACATCCTTCTCTATCTCCACAATCTCTTCCGTGTTATCAGGACCTTACTGCCACCGATCTCCCACCATCACTTTATCTCCCCCCGTGTCTACCTGTGCCCACTCTCGCCTCGTCTTCCCCTCTGGACCATAAACTTTCTTCACTGATCGTTCTCAAACTTTCCTCTTCTGATCACAGTCCATCTCCCTTCCAGTTTCTCTATCTCTTCCACTCCCCCCCCCCCAAACTCATCCGTTACCCGCCGTCCCAACTAGCCTCTAACACACCTGTATGTCCACGTCGGTCATCATCAAACCCGTCTGTTACTCCTTGTCCCCCTCACTCGGTATCATCCCTTCCCATGTGTCTACCGCACAGCTTCACCCTCCCCTGTGTTGCCCTGCTTCAGCTCCTCCATTAATCCATCTCTCTCCATCTTCTGCTGCTGCATCGACGCCCCTCCCTCTTTACACACTCTCCCCTTCCGTCTCCGCTTCCCCTTTTATATCTTCCTCTCGTCATCTTACCTTTACTATCCTCTCTGTCTCTCTCCAACTCTCCCGCCTTTTTATCTCACCTGTCACGACTTTCCCCCCTACGTCCTCCACTTCTTCTACTCCCTCTTACTTCCTCTCACGCTCTACTCTCATCTACCATGGCTTCTCTCTCTCTCTCTCTCTCTCTCTCTCTCTCTCTCTCTCTCTCTCTCTCTCTCTCTCTCTCTCTCTCTCTCTCTCTCCCTCCTCGACCCGTCTTTCTGACCCTTCCCTACCCTGTGTGTGTCTGCTCTCCTCCTTGCCCCACACGGCACCAGCACGAACCACTAGCTACACAATGTCGGCCAGTAGCGTCCCTGGCTCCCTTCTTGCTGTTCTCTGCAATGAGCGTCCTGGACATCATAACTCTCCTCCAGGCCTAAGGAATTTACACCCATGGTTACTCTAATGATTACATTATTCACGTAATCATATCAAGATGGTTCAGTGCAATCATATCAAGGTGGTTCAGTGATACTACTTCTGAATACTTGATGGTGTGATATCTGCCGTGGTTGAAATACCATAATTTTCTTCAAGTACATCAAGACAGCAGCTCTTCGTTGAGGTATAATAATGAATCACTTCATAATCACTATCAAGACAGTAATAATAATAATTTAGGTTCTATCAACCAGCCTTTCATCTAAACTACATACGGGCATATGTTACCCCCAACATGGAAGATAGGGTGGAAGTTCGAGAAGAGTTGTGAAGCCCCATTAATATTCCCTTTGTTCTAAACAACTACATCCCGCAAAACTTAAGTTTGAGTTTGGCCTAGTGGGCTACCAGTACATATACGACGGACAAACAGACACACACAAACACACAGACTTTAGAGCTCTTCTCGAAACTTGCCGTCCACGCTAACACAATTCACTTCCCTTAAGAACATACGTGTTGAGAATGATGCTATTTCTCTCGTTTCAACGAAGACCGGGGTTATTTTGATTTGCCATCAACCCTTCTCAAGAACCTCCGAAGACCCCTACCACAGTTGAGATGTAATTACATCACAACAATGTATATAAAATCAATTCACACAACAACGGGGCGCTGCAAATCGAAAATGAAATTACGGAGAGCTTCAACATAATCAGGTGAACACAATTATAAGTTTAACCTTCAAACACAGAAAGGGGGGGGGGGGGGGCGAAAAAATTAAATAACACTTGAAAATGGAATTTCAAAACTCAATGACATTTTAACCACAACGCAAACAATTTTGCTGACCGAATAATACACACACACAAAAAAAACATTAATCTGGCCATGAACTTGAATTGCCAACTATCAGGCGATAGTTTGGATACAGGGCTTTAAAACCATTCGCATTGCAAAATCATACAAATGGGACCCAAAAACGAATGGGGCCAGATGCATACTGTAGATGTGGTCTTAGAATTATTTCTAATACCTGAAGAAGGTGTTTTTAAAAGATCTTCTTCTGTTGTACTTTGACGTTGACGGCTTCAAAAATCCCGGCATCTCATAGGCTTGAAGCCCAAACCAAACAAATAATCCTTCATAATCAGAATATTTCACACCACACACACACATAACCAACTACAGGTGATCAGGGTGGAAGCAGCCAAGACTACACACAAGTCTTCAAACGACTTTGATCCACTAAAATCATGCATGAAGATCGGATAATACACAGTCCTCCACAGAATCAACCTAAGCGATGATGGGGCACCATTTTGCTATACTGTACTGATACCATATCATCGTCAATAATCATTACACTAGGCCCTATGTAAAGAATATGGTAGTTCTGTCTCCTGTATGACATACTCTCTCTCTCTCATCCATCCCCATCATATGTGACCCCCCCTCAGTAATGACTAACCATTCTTCGATGATGCGCTACTTTCAGTCACAGACACGGGAGGAACGATCACCTGCCCTTTAATGAATCACTTGGGTGCATGATCCCGACTGCATCTCGCGGGTATGGATGTAACAGGGAATTTTTCCTGGCCTCGCGCACCTAGGGCGTTTCAATCCCAGCTGGAAACACGCGCTGCAACAGCTGCTGGCGAACGAGATAACCGACGAACATTTTGTCCAGGGTAGTTCGTCAAACGCAGTGCCTGACGCTACATCTGTTGGTCAGTCGTATCTCTCAAGCATCATCTACACATGCTTTAAAAACTGCCGTTTTTATAAAGTATTGGAAACGATAAACTACAGGTTCTAAACGTCTCTAGCTCTGCCGGGGTAACTTAAGATGATGAGGATATCCACACGGCAGAAAGTACCAAGCCACCGATGGCTCAGCGACTCAACCTCTGACGAAGAGGGAACGAGGAGCAGCTTCGGATCAACAGCCTTTCCTCCTCACGTACACGCAGTAGAGCCACTGATTCACGTCACTGGAGACAGAGTATTTTTATATAGTCCAGCTCATGACTGCCAGTGCCTGACGGCTGACCCTCCTGCTCACTCTGGCGTAAACAAATTAGGAAGTTAATTCCAGGCCCACAGTCAAGAGTGGCCACCATTACTCACCGTGACCAATATCACATCACTCTCATGGTATGATCACCGTGGCCTCGTGTGTGTGTGTGTGTGTGTGTGTGTGTGTGTGTAGGAAGTTACCACCATGTGTAGTGGTGTAGCCTCCGGCCGCATCAGACTTATAAATACGACTTAAGCTGTATGGCGACACGAGGAACTCAGTCCCCTCAAACTGGTGACGGATGATGGGTATTCCGTAGCAAAATCAGCTTCCATGTCTTCCACGAAACTGCTGGAAAATATTCTCGCGTTCAAAGTAGTCTGAACGAAATGACACGTGAAAGATGAACGTTGCCTCATGCGAATGAGGGCGTCAGCGGCCTACGTTATGTGTCTATACGTGTGTAACCTACCTTTACCGACGCAAGTTCTCTACTTCCTCCCCAGGGAAGAAAGCACCCACATATATGTATCGATATCCATAAAAACATTTCACAGGGCAACGGGTACTATCGACGGGCAGACAAACGAACGGGCAAAAGTCACGAAGGTGATATATACACAGATTCATAACAAAGAGCGCCTGCGCCATCTCGTAGATCGATCACCCGAGCACACATATATGTGGAGAGCTGGAAATTACCCACGTCCATCCTGCCTGGAAACTTCTGCCTCGCCGCACTAGCTAGCAGCTTACCTGACCACTCCTCACGTCTCGGTGGGTGACGTAAGTCGCCTCCAGCACGGTATAGTTCATCAGAGTGATTGATTGAGTCGCGATGGCCTCGGCGTTACCTGGAATAAGGAGACAATTACGCCTGAGAGGGAGAAGAATCATCAACTTTACTGACAGGCTAACTTTCCTGGAAGGTATGAGAGGATGAAGCTGGGAGAAAGGAGGCCCAGAAGAGCGGAACAATGGGTACATAGAAAACGTGGAGACAAAAGGAGGACGAGTGAAAAAAAAAAAAAAAAAAAAAAGAGGGGGAGATGCTGCGTAAAATGAGGATAGAAAAAAAAAAGGAGATTGAAAAGAGCGTAGAAAATGGAAGAACAGGAAGCTGGAGACTAAAGAGAGAATGATAGAAGGATAAAGTGGAGACTGGGGGGGTTGGGGGAATGAGATTCCCAGGAGAGGTGGAACGTGAGAATCAGCCAGACGGGATCGCGAACATGGCTGCGGTTCCTGGAACACTGATGGCCTCTGCCCAGGTAAACCAATGGTTTACACATTAGATGAAGGGCTGACCCCCCCCCCCCATCCCCCCTCCCTCGCCAAGGAAATGCGCAAGGATGCTCCCTCCACCTACGATAAGTTCGGAGAGGGTGTCGCCCCTCGCACGCTCGGCCTCCGAAGTCAAGTACCGTCACTAACCAACTCCGACAGTGTCTCATTACGGTAAACAAAAGTAGCATAAACTTTTAAGGTAGGCTTACGTGTGGCTCCCCCAACCCAACACGACTCCGCCGCGCAGATTTTGTCTCAAAACTTGGCAAATTGTGAGCTGAGTTCCAACTCCGGAGTTCCAGAGTTGACTAAACCGCTAGAGTGGGTCATAAAATCTCTGTCTGGGGTGAGTTCATGCGAATTCCGCTGAGTGTAAGGGACCCAGCGTGAACACCCGAGGACGTAGCTGTATGCCTTCTGTCTGTACTTGAGTACCTCCGGCCTTGGTCGAATGCTTGTGGCCTTGACGAGAAACTGGCCACCATACAATGTATCTAAGGCCACGTCTTATGATCTGCAATGCCTCTTCAGGACCCAAGGTCCTGAGTGACGAGCAATGGCAACAGCTGTGTGCCTGCTCTCCCAGGTAGCGGTGTGTGTGCCGGTGACACCGGTAGCGTAAGGGTTTGCACCACCGATATGCAGCAGATCTATGCACTCGGGAAGGGAGTCTTAACCAACATGCGCGTGCGTGCGTGCGTGCGTGCGTGTGTGTGTGTGTGTGTGTGTGTGTGTGTGTGTGTGTGTGTATTCACATAGCAGGTTTGTTACTGGTTCTCGTGGGTACAAACTTCTTGCTCCGCCACTTGTCGATGCTCTCACAGGACGTTCCTCTCGGGTCTATGATGTCTTGCTCTCTTTAACTTCCAGGCACAGAAGGACTAATAATTATTCGCATTTCAATTAACTATTTCATCACAAGAGA
>JAUUDZ010057976.1:0-10327 GCA_032361705.1 Panulirus versicolor | reverse complement strand
TCTCTCTCTCTCTCTCTCTCTCTCTCTCTCTCTCTCTCTCTCTCTCTCTCTCTCTCTCTCTCTCTCTCTCAACCTCAAAAGGTATTCATATTATATCCAGGTACAGAAGTTTGAAAAATTACTATTGCGAGTTATACATGAGAGATAAACATGATGCATTGTTCTGAGAAACTAAGTTAGAAACGCCAGTTAACCAGTCCAGATGACACCACTTAACCAGATCAGATGACCCAAGTTAACCAGGTCAGACGACACCAGTTAACTAGACCACAAGGCACTAGCTAACTACGTCAGATAATGCCAGTTAACCAGGCCAAATGATACCAGTTAACTGGCTAGATTAAAGTCTCGAGTCTTATGCACAGCTAACTTACCCTACTGATTACTGCAAGTCTACCTAACTGCTTCATGTAACTGTATAACGCTGCCAGCCCCATCCCAGATAATGTCCCGTCCTACCAAACCACTATCTCACTCTTGGGTAATACTCCCCCAGCTAACACCAGCATCCACAGAAGATTAAGCTTACGAATTGGTTCCAGCAAACTACCCTTGGCTAACTATCCTTTTCCAGCTAGTGTTCAGAACAAAGTCCCTACCTACTCCCTATACTAACCATCCCATTGTGGCTACCCTTCCCCAGCTAATCATCCTTGGGTAACGCCCATTTCAACCCACAAACCCCCCTCCCCCTTCTGTCCATACCTCACTCCCAGGTAACCCACCCTGGAAATTCCCCCCCCTTTTGTTAATCGACGCCCAGGAGGCCACCTCCATCTCCTAGCGGCAGACGAAACCCGACTAGACCCCTCCCACCCCTCTTCTACTTCACACATCCTTCCCTCCCAGCTAAACCCCCGGTAGCTAAGGGTGATGTTTCTCACCATCAGGGCCTCGGGTGGAGAGCTGGCGTCCGAGCCCGGCATCGCCAGTCTAAAAGTCTTCCTCAAAGAGCGTTACAGCCCCGGAGGAGACTCATGTACGTCTACAGCTTGGCTCAGGCAGTCGCAAAGTTTGTCGTAAAATTCTTTACTTTTTTTTTTTATCTACAGGAAGTGGTTTCTCTTTACTTGTCGTATGTTTAGGTTCCTGAAAATCTGAATAACGGTGTGTATGCTTCGAGGATTCGAATCGTGAAGGTAAGTCCACACTGAGATCAAGGCTGATTGGATGTCTATAGTCATCTTTTGGTTTCTGAACATCAGTTTCTTTCCCTTCCAAAAAGCCCGAATCAAGTCTTGATATTCCAGAAACTACACCTAACGCTGTTCTTGGAATCCTCATTATGTTCTCAATGAGGTAATAACAGTTGTAGAGTTTACAATGTGCAGTTCCAGTCCTTTGAGTATATAAACAAATTCATCAAAATTTTGAGAACTTTAAGAAAGGTCTCACAGTCCAGATTAAAGTCTCAAGAATATAAAGTCCACGAATATAAAGTAAGGTCTTAATCTAAACTAAGGTCTGTCTAGAATAAGGTCTCACTCTTAAGTAAGGTCTCAGTCTACAGTAAGGTCTCAGTATAAGTAAGGTCTCCAGTATAAAGTAAGGTCTCACAGACTAAAGTAAGGTCTCACAGTCAACAGTAAGGTCTCACAGTCAACAGTAAGGTCTCACAGTCAACAGTAAGGTCTCACAGTCAACAGTAAGGTCTCACAGTATAAAGTAAGGTCTCGCAGTCTGCAGTAAGGTCTCACAATATAAAGTAAGGTCTCATAGTTCCGAGGAGGATCTCAAAGTCTAACGTGGGTCTTAGAGTTTCACGTAAACTTCCCTAAAACATCACACTAAACAATATTCAAAACTATAGGAATGTCAAGGTCACTAATGAACATACAGGGTCTTAGAAGCTCGAACTTACAGCCAGCAGTCACTGTTTATCGTTAGTCCATCATTAATCTGGTTCAGAAACTTGACAAAGTTGTAATCAGGTCACCCCTCAATATATTTTCTCTTCTTAGATAGGCAATCTAAGGCCTCTAGCTTTCCCATGTAACGCAGATCTTATCTCCAGTAACATCTTTGTTGCTCTCCTCTGGACCTCCTCTCTCAGCTTTTTCTGTTTCGTTAGGCGCAGTGACCAATCTCCAGAAACACATTCTAAATTTGGCCTTACGTAAGATGTGAACGGCTTGCTATATATCTCCTCATCCATGAACTTAAATGCAAAATTCTAACTGTTAAGTCCAGTCTCTTGAGACGACCTGTACCACCAACAATTCTCTGTTTGGCCAGGGCTGCAGTGGCCCTTCTGGGTAGGCGGTCGTGAGGAGGGAGGCGGAGGCGGTGGGTGGAGGTGGATGGCAGACGGTAGCAGGGTGGACCCCGACGTGTGGGCCCCTGGACACCCAAGACCCTATGGGCCCCAGAGAGCACCTGAGGGGTCCTGCATGATTCTAGACGGGTACCACGGCTACGACGCCTCTTCTCTCCCCTGCCACCTCAGGAGACGCTTCCTCTGCCGTCTCCAGTGAGTCGCTACAGCAGGAGGGAGCCTACGGCAGGAGGTAGTGTACCGCAGCAGAGAAGCTACAGCAGGAGGGAGTGTCCCACAAGATGATGCGAGCAGGCAGCAGAGAGACGAGCATAGGAGTACGAGGAAAAAGTAGATAAAAGAAGTCCTGGTGGTCTTTGACAGGAGGTTATCTGCTGGAGGACGGTAATAAGCATCCAAAATTCCTAGTCTGTATAGGTGGAGGTAGGATAGCTGAGCAGAAGGCTCCTACCTACACACTATTCCCTCCAACACACCAGCCAGGAAAAAAAAACAGGCCATAAGTGAACAACATGTAGTATAAGGATAATATACTAACATGGGAATTTTGTGGGAAAGAATGAACAGAAAAGACATTCTGGTCTCATCACAACGTCGGATACTCTCTGGGGAGGATGCATTTTGACCTCCATCTGAAGTAAGTGTACGTTACACTGTCAGTCTTGAAGAGGATCATTCACAGATATTCAGTATCATTAAAGTATACATTATCAAGCAATGGCATACGTGGATTGGTAGTTCTATAACCCTGCTGTGAAAAGCAAGTGTTGCCCAAGTTTGCACTACGTACTCTTCAACTACAACTACCGTCACCTCAGGCCACCATCTACCCTGTCTCATGTGAGGAACTGTTGAGTTAGGCTGTCGAAAATTCCGAGTAGTTTTCACACCTTCTATTGGATCTCCGAGTCTCAACTTTTATCAGTGAAGATCATTCTCGCTCTTCCTTCAAAAGATTTGACTCAGAGGGAATGTATAGCAGCAGGGAGTCTTACAATCAGCCCAGGTTCTTCTCCACCGCAGTAGTAGGGAGTCTACTACACCAACGACACCAGCAGGAAGTCAATGGCAACACAGACTTCAGACTGCAGCATTAGGGGGTCCACAGCAGGACAGACTCTACACCACAGCAAGTCGTGAGCAACTCCCATTGCTTCTCAAACTTCCGTGTCAGTAATAAGAGTCAGCAGATCAAATTTGTCCAGGTTGTGACTTACTGGTGATAAGTAAACTTGTGTAAACTTAGAAAAGCAATGTGAATGGAATTATACAATCTGTAAATACAAATGTATCATGAGTTAATAAGAAAGGAATATAATATACTATTTTTTGACATTCTTCTTTATATTTTGATAACATTATATTTCTTTGTAATAGACTATCTTGAACACCTGAGGAAGGTTATCTTTAAGCTTTATCTTACGGTGATTATAACTTAATGTTGTACTACCAGATGATAGGGGTAAACCTCACATACCAAACTAAATCAGTCAACCATCTTGGCTCCTCTCCACACCACTTCCCGCTGTCACCCTATATGTCTAGTATAAAATCTCTAGGATAAAGATATAGACATCTAAAATCACATTACTCTTTCCTGTCCGGAGATTCTTATGACACGCGTCTGGAATCATAAGTGAACACTGGGGTCTGGTTGGGAAGATGTTGTCTTCAGTACGTGACTTCGCAGACGTCTACAGTACATGACTCCACGAGTGTCTTCAGTACGTGACTTCGCAGGTGTCTACAGTACATGACTCCACGAGTGTCTTCAGTATGTGACTTCGCAGGTGTCTACAGTGCATGACTTTAAGAGTCTCTTCAGTACATGACTTCACGAATGTCTTCAGTACGTGACTTCGCAGGTGTCTTCGGTAGATGACTTCAGCGTAATCTTTTGAAATCTCTCACTGTCGTCCATATCTTTCACTGTATAAAACTTTCAGACTCTATCCAGCTGCTGTGATCACACGTACAGATGATGTACGACTGATCAACCATCTTGGAAACCTTGTTGACAGTTTACCTGTTGCAGGAATGCAATCAGAGATACCTGGCTTCTTCAGTCAGTCGGTACTTGGCATTGAAAAAAAGATAAATCTTCCTATTCAGGACTTAAACAGTGATTCCTACAAGTTATATCCACTTACGAAATGTTGTTGAAACGAGAGGCAACCAAACTGGTGTATGGAGAGCGGCCTAAGTCTCGGCTGAGGGTTTTAGTTTTATATATACTTCTTAAATACTAAGGTTACATAAACTGTCTCTATCTATCTACCTTACCTGTAATGCTTAGTCTACCGTAATGGGCAAGCGTCACACAGGACCGTCTTGGCCTGAGCGTCGCTGAGGTCTGTCTTGGCACGGCTTGTCAACCACGGAGCAAATTCGAAAATTTCAGCCCTTGATTGTATGACTTGTGCGTCATGTCAATATCAAACCATAACCTACATAAATCACTCTACAACATGACAACCACAACACCTCATGGGGATGATCCATCTACAACATCTTGCGAGGCGGTGGACACACACAAGCCAGGAATCCTGACCGAAGCGCTTCGTTAGCTCCTCCAACTACTGGTGAAGGAGGCACAGTAGGAGGAACGTTCCCGTGATCAAGGATACAGAGCTCCCAACACCCCCGGCAGATCCACCATCAGGGTCAGCAGGGTCAGCAGGGTCAGTGTTATCAATCACTGTAAGACAAATATACAAATGGTGTTCTTAGTAACTTTAAAGTTATAAAAAAAAAACCTCACTTTTTGTGTCAACTGAAGCTGCGCAGGGGCTAAATATTAAACCTAAACTTTTGATAATACTGAAAAACTGCTTATTTGCAACTGGAGGCTTATTAGAATTTCCAACAAATAAATCTTGATTATGGATGCCTCTGTGAAGTATGCCACCCACTGATATATGCCATTCTGAACTATGCCGCCCCCCCCCCACTGAAATCTGCCACTCACTGAAGTATGCCATCTACTAAAGCATGCCACAAACTGGAGCATAAAACCCAGAGAAGAATTTGAAGCCAGAGAGAGGAAAGCTAAGGCCGTTCTCTCATGGTCATTTCTGCAGACTGGACTTCCAAAAGCAATATAAAATCAAAAGACAGAAGAACAGTTACCCCCCATGAAGACACAGGTCTGTGTATGTGAATCATGTACACCATTAAGACAGTACAGGTGAGAGGGAACACAAAGACAACGAGTAAATGACAACATTTCTGGCACATGTATATGGAAATTTAGCATATAACCATCCTGAACACGTTTGTGTTCACCTTGGTACTTGAACGAGAATCGCTCGAGATAAACAGAGACCACCATGAGGTTCCCGTGAGTCCACTCACTGGAATACTGAACTGTGTTACGTAAGCTAATTTTCATCCTTGGTATTAGTGTTCTTTTATCTTTTCTTTCGTCTAAGAAGTGAAAAAGTTAACATCAAATCAATTCAACCACAAACGCTCAGCACCTTCACAACGAAACAAAGATTCTCCCTCTTACATCTTTCAGCAACAGCACCCGACTCCTCCCATCCAAACCATTCTATAACCTAACCACCAAGGAGAAATATTAAGCTCACCCCTGCCTCACACTTCGGTAACCTCTATTCACACATCCCCACTCCCTCAACAAGCAGGTCACCGACAGAAACACGTACACGTTTGAGATAACCTGACAAGCACTAAACAAGAGATCTCCCAACCTAACCTCACACTCCACTTCACCAGCCATACACCCACCTGAAACCAAGCTCCCCAGACAAACACGAGTCACAAACATTAAACTCTGGACATTACAACAAAACACAGTTTCAACACTAATGATAATCCTAAAAGAGTTACCAGAGTACTTGCTGTGTGTATGTCACCAATGCCCCCTCTGAGGCCAAACGATAGTTTTAAGGCTGTGGTTCAACTCACCACACTGTAGATCCTCTAGCCTAGGTTCATCACCATCCTCTGTTATCCAGGCGAAGGTCTTGTTGCACACTATATTAAGGGAGGTGACAACGCCTACTGCATGGTACCCCTTCTCACAGCTCACCTGCGCCAGAAGAGAACATGATGGTTTACATCCACTGAGTCAAGCGCTTCTGGTGTTGGTTACAATCGCTACTGTTATAACCAATATATAAATGGAGAGAGAGAGAGAGAGAGAGAGAGAGAGAGAGAGAGAGAGAGAGAGAGAGAGAGAGAGAGAGATGGATTCTGAACTACTTTTACGATAGTAAGATGCACCACACTGACATATAATCTACATTAGGAGCTACTGGATTGGCGATTCTACCCACTTCGCTAATACTGTATCCTCATGTGAGATCATTACCACTGTACTCTTACAAACATGGTTCGCAACTGTATTTCTATCTCCGCATCATTTCTACAGTACCAGCGGTAACGAAACATTATAGTTATCATGTGACTATTATCTGTACCCTCGAAGGCGTACCAATTTTACTGTATCGTCCCAAATTTATCACTAACACTATTGGTGCAGCCCCGTCCCTGGCGGAACACTACGTCTCTACTTCCCCTCATCAAGACACAGGCATCTCAACACCAATACCATCACACCCATCACCAGTAACCGCTACAACCACCACCTTGTTAATGTACTGCCTCTACCGTACCTTGAAGGAAGAGTCGAAATAACCAGGTACCAGGTGGCCCCTGCAGGTCTTCCTCCCGTATATGTTGTCCAGCATTTGGTGTTCCTGTAGATTTGGCCACGGACATCCTTCCTTCGACCCTGAGGAAGATTATTACAGTTGCTGAGGAACTTGTGGTGTCACTCACCCGCCGATACTGAGGGACTTGTGGTGTCACCTCACCAAAAACACGCCCACTTGAAACCAAACTCGCCAAACATACACAAGTTACACTTTCTCGTCTATTCTCTGGATAACCTCTATCCTTGCGACATTACAAATACCGAAGCACCACATCTCAAGGCCCTTCAAACCCACGATGCAACTACCACAATGAAAACAGGGCACACAATGCTCTTCTGCTCCGCATCTTCCCTATATACAGACAAAGAGAGGTCACTACCCGGGAGGCCCAAGATGGGCATGTCTGAAGTGTGTTGTTATGCCAATCAAGTTGTATGAATGAGAGGCATGGGACGTAAGTGAGAAGGTACAGAAAGTGCGTGAATAGGTTGGAAATATGGTTCAGGATAATATGGAGGAGGGGTGATGAAGTAAGAAATGACACGATAAGAGAAACGTGTGGTAAGAAGAGTGTGGTTGAGGGAGCTGAAGCGTATGTGCTGAAATGGTGTTGACATAAAGAGAACAAATGAGGAAAGTTTAACTAAAAAGATATTTGCATCAGATGTGTTCTGGACAAAGAGAAGTTGAAGACCAAACTGGAGATGGAAGGATGGAACGAATAGGGTTTTGAGTGCTCAGGACCTGAACGTGCAGGAAGGTGTAAAGTGTGCACGGGATAGAGTGAACTGAAGCGATGTGGTATACAGGGGACGTGCTGACAGTGAAATGAACCAGAAAATAAGCAGAAGTCGGTGGAAACCACGGAAAGGTGTGTGGGGCCTGATTGTGAACATGGGGCTGGAGTTCCTGTGCATTACACGTGAAACACGATAGTGGATGTCAGTGAATAGGGCCATTTCCTTCATCAGTTCTTGGCGCCAACATGGAAAACGGCGAAAAAAGTATGACACAGAAATGAACTAAGCTCACGTTTTTCTCTCTGCCTGTCTCTTAAATTTGAGAGATGTAGGGCAGATTTATCTTTCCTCAAACACGTATGAGTCACACCCACTTCCTTCAAACTCTTAACACATAACTCTTAACACATAACAAACTTAAAACCAAAGGCAATATTTCGGTCACGACCTTCACAGAAGTGTTGCCAACCAACTCACAGAGAATACTGTAGGAAATGGAGCTAGTGAGGGGGATGTATGTCCCATCCGTCTTGGTAACACCTAGAGAGGAACGAAAACTCGCATCGTCTGGCGTGTTTGCGTCTATCTGTAATAATAATAATAATAATAATAATAATAATAATAATAATAATAATAATAATATCAATAAAATCTATAGGGTCATGGAAAAAAAGTGTCAAATTTCTACATTATATCGGTTAAAGGATCAGTAGAAAAAGTTGTTTGAAAATATTGAAATGCCGAGATGTAAATAACTAAAATAAGCTAAAAATCTTAACAGAAATCTAATGATCTTTTGTTTTAGTTACATGTGACACCTTTGACTAATTTGACAAAACGGGGATACTAAGACTTTTATATTTTAGAATGTTTATATTTTACTGTTACACAAAACTGACTCAATACTAACATTAACTGGCTTCGGTTTTAAAACAAAGCGAAGCGAGCTGACACCGCCACACAGTCGTTATGGAGGAGCCGAAGTTACTATTAAGCACGCTAATTACACTAAAGATTGTTTGCTGGACTCTTATAAGTTATAACTGTACGCAAACAGATACTGAAATCTCTCTGTGTGTCCTGGGGTGATCACGTTTCTCGCTTTCCTAAAAACCTTCTCGTCTACTCGAGTGGTCCTAGCCTAGCTCAACCTGGAACTCCTTGATGGAGGTAAGCCTAAACTGGGTCTTTATGTTGCACAAAACATTGCCAGACCTACCTTGAATATTCTGTCGGAGAAGGAATAACCAGTGGACTTGTTCGCGTAAACAATTTTCAACCATTCCAGGGATGTGACCTCGTCGTAGAAGCCGCCTAGCTGGTCGGAGTACATGCCAGTGCGGACAGTGGGCGGCGGATACGTTGGGGAGTACCCGACACTAGCGTTGTACGTGCACGCCTTTAAGTTATCATATCCTCTAAGGTATGAAGAGGCAGCCGTTAAGTCTGGAACGCGAAAAATCATCGGTGGTTACTGGCCTAGTTGTGCATTTGATTGCCGACGACAACTCCGGTACCAACTTCTGATTTCTCTGTAGGCTTTACAGTGACAAGCGAGAAAACAAAATCAATGCGGCAACTCTTGGATGTACAGTAGGTGCTACTTAACTCTCATGGTGGAAGCTGTCAGCACGAATCATTCTAAGCCCAACCCCATTCAACCTGAGAGAGAAACTTGTGCATTCCCAGCCAGTGTTCCGCTGGGGGGGAGGAACTCACCGATGATCAGAGCCTCCCATTTGTCTGCCTTCTCGACATGACCGTCAGTCAGCGTGGCTGCACACGAGTAGAAGCCTCCCAAGTCATACCTCAACTCCGTCAGCTCCAGGTCTCCGTCGTCCCGGGACAAGTTCACCACACCCTTCAGTAATCCCTCGGCTGTAAAAGGGAGCCGCAGGTTGTAATGACATATAACTGTGATGGACAGACGCAGCAGTGATGGGTGGCTATGATGGATAGACGCAGTAGTGATGGGTGGCTGTGATGGACAGATGCAGCAGTGATGGGTGGCTGTGATGGACAGATACAGCAGTGATAGGTGGCTGTGATGGACAGATGCATTAGTGATAGGTGACCGTGATGGACAGATACAGCAGTGATAGACAGATGGAGCACAGTGGTGGGTGACAGTGATGGACAGATACAGCAGTGATGGACAGATGGAGCACAGTGGTGGGTGACCGTGATGGACAGATACAACCTACCCGCTGTTGACCATACAAACCCTGACATCCACCAAACCACCGCGCTGTGCCACAGCTGGTTTCACCACATCTGGTCACCTCCGCTCGTATAGCGGTTCCAGGGATGAGGTATATGGCTTACATTCCCAGTATACAAGGAACAACTCTATGTCAATACTACTAAACTATCGTACAGGGTTAAACAAATGTGACAACACTGGTCATCGTCCGTTCCTCTTTTTCATCATTTGTTTTGCTGTCTCCAGGGAACACATCCCTCCTGCCTGATGATGAGGGTGGCTGCGTTAGGCCTGGGGCTCACATACCACCACACGCATACACAAGTCGGGGCCCCCTTTAACAACTTTCAACCTGTTACACACACACACACACACACACACACACACATATATATATATATATATATATATATATATATATATCTAT
>JAUUDZ010057965.1:0-10328 GCA_032361705.1 Panulirus versicolor | reverse complement strand
CAGCAACCACTTTCATCATATGCTGACGAACGATTCCCACAGCAACCACTTTCATCATATGCTGACGAACGATTCCCCCAAACAACCACATTTGTCATATGCTGACGAACGATTCCCCCAAACAACCACATTTGTCATATGCTGACCAATGATTCCCCTAACAGCTATATGTATCATAAGCTGACCGAAGATTCCCTCAGCATCAACGCTCATCATATGCTGACCAATCATCCCCCCACACCAGCCACATTCATCATTTCCTGACCAATTGTTCCTCCACCAATCATTCCCAATACCAGCCACAATTCATCATGCGCTGACCAATTAATTATTCCTCCACCAATTACATTCACCACATAATTCCCTCAGGAGTAACAACATTCATCGCAGGCTGATCAATGATCCCCATGCAATCACATTCCTCACATGCTGACCAATGATTCCCCTCCTCCACCCTAACAGTGTCCACATTTATGCTATGTTGACCAATGATTCTTCCCCCCCCCCCCCCCCAAACAATCACATTCAACACCAGATGAACACTAGCTGCATCATATGTTTTATGCAACTCATATACATCCACGTTTCCTGACAGTTTATATATTTTTCCGTACGACACAATGCACTTTTGACAGCAATGCTTCTTTTTTTTTTTTTTCACAAATTGACACAAATATCAATACCGGCGTGACAGCTGCAGGGAACACCGGGCTATCGCTCCGCTATTAAATATTGATATAAAAATATCCGACAATATTCCAATATTCGCAGGACAGCTCGGCCACTCTGTATTGACTGAAATATGTATTGAAGTTATTCCATATATTTTCGCTTACACAATCTCTTCTTAACACGTAGGAACAGAATATTCACCATCACACAAAGGGCACAGTAATAACACAAAATATTTACCGGGAATACGACACACGGAAAACAAAAATAATCTGCAAAAAAACAGAGCAGCAGGCGCTTGTATGATATTCGATAAATATTAAAAAAAAGAATAAAAAATCAGAGCACCCGGTACATGGAGGACCATCAACAAACATCAATAGATAAGAGACCTCGGCATGAACAAGACATTCTACATTGCGAACATATCACCCAACACTCTACATTGCGAACATACAAGACATTCTACATTGCGAACAAATCACCCAACAATCTACATTGCGAACATACATCACAAGACATTCTACAACGGGATCGCTTTCGCCTGGCTGGACAATACCCTTTGGGCCACCAATTCTCGTCAGGGCACTCATAACCATGTTATCAATTCACAAGTAAATGTCCGTGAATGTGAAAAGCCTACGCATAATCATAACAGTCCGGTCATAAAAGTTTGTGAAAACAAGTGGCAAGATTTCACATTAGATCGTACACGCAATTCTGCAGTCACAATGTAGCATAACAGACGCAATTACGACTGACACACCAGGTAAACGAAAACAGTGATGAGCCCAGAAAATGCAATCAAATTTCATTCTTACCTGAACAATAGGGCACTTCGCTCAGGCGGTGATAAAAGAAACATTCCAGAATATGAAGCTAACTGCAGACCGTAAGCCCGTGTTGAGAGAGAGAGAGAGAGAGAGAGAGAGAGAGAGAGAGAGAGAGAGAGGTTCTTCTAAACACCGAGTATTCTATTGCTCAGTGGTTCGTTACACTTTATCCAACGTAAAATTCATTAAAACATCTGAAGCGTTCTTCCCATCCGAAGCCATTTCCCCCATTGCCTAATGTGGTACCCGAAGTTGTATTATACAGTCGATACGACAGAGTCTTTGCCAAATTTCTTCTTATCCTGCATCAAATTAAAAAAAAAAATATATATAAATTCTCTTTCAAGAAATTACGGCAGGATACCCCCAGCCTTCTTCGCAAGCACTCCCTTCCACATACAAGCACAGGAAACAATTTATCAACGATTGATACTTCGGTAAACTTCAGAAGCTGATGATCAACAGCACTATGCTGATTATTTCCTTAAGATCTTCTTAATTCCTTAAAAATACTTTATCTTGAACTTGTCTACAGTACTCCTCATTATATATGGAGCGGATATCAACCATTTTAAATGACTTTTTCTTAAGTTCCTTAATTAATGCATTTTGCTCATATCGGAAGCATATTCAAGAATAATTATGAGAACAGTTAAGTGAAACACCAAGAGTAATTTAAGAGTCCTGAAGATAGAGACAGCCAACGTTTGAGTTAATAAAGTCCCTGGACTTTGCAGAAGACACCATTCCTGTCAGAAAACTGAAAGCATATGAAACTTTCATGTATCTATGTTCATGTATCTAAAGATAATATTATCTCCCTCTTACATATACCTATAAGGTTAATATATCCGAGTTTTAATCACCACTACAGACAAGTGTTAGCAATGTCGTAATAGCATGTATCACTTATGATATCAGTATGCTTTGATAGAAAACTGAATCAGATCCACCGTTCCTTGGTTAACAAGTCTGCTTGCCTCTTTAATAGGAGTATAAACACTGAGCAAGAACGGATTGACTATCACAGAACACAGTTCCATGAATACAGCCACTTACATTGCGAATTCCAGGCAAGCCGACTGGCAAGCATTTTGGTAAATATATGAACGAGTGTACCGCAATGTTAACTTCCCGTTGAACATAGAGACCCTTGATTTTATCGACCTTATATAAGAAGGACTACCGAACTCGCTAGACCCCATTTACAATTGATTGAATTGAGAATGTCAGCTTAAAGTGAGGTCATACATGTATCTCAAAGCTATCAACAATTAATGGTCGCTATGATATTCCACAGCTTGAACGTACTACAAAAAAATTTGTTCTACATTGTGGAAACAAGCACATCCTTGCTATTAACGGCTCAAGATACGCTGGCTGGTGAGTTATCTACTACTTTCAAAAGTATACCACAACATTACGCAAATCCCTGAACTAAAGTACGAGAATATCAAAATGAGATTTTACAACCATCTTGTTTGATTCTACAATAAATGTTAATGAATCATCCACAAGGCTAGAGATTCAGCCCGGATCAGTTGTTTGAATACTAATATATGAACTACTTTTATCATTTTGAAAAGAAAAAATGATCAAACAACCATACTGATAGTTCCACAAAGAGCAAACTTTTGGTTTATTTCTCATTTCATTCAAACACACCTGCAACCTCCCACAAACCATTCAAAGAAAGCTGACAACCTGTACTTAACATATTCATGATCTTAAACTAAGAGGACTTTGTTAGGATCAAGTCCATCAGCACTACCCCAGTATCCCTAAAGCCAAGTGGAGGGGCAAGTACTAGCAGACCTGCACGGGAGTCGGTATTGATTTGCTACAAGACCAGAAATCTAGGGAATACGGGTTTCATGTTTCGTTAGTAGCGCTGTATTCAATATGTTTTGATGCACTTGGGCTTTTAATAATCATATTCTATCCCAGCTGCTTCATCTACACTCAGCATTGTCCGAAAGTGTACCGTGTCGAATGACCTAATACGTAAGATACTAATATAAATCATTGGTGATTAAGGACTCATCACGAGAGCACCAGTTGATAATACGCTCCCAGTCCTCCAAAATGGAGTCCACAAATCACACTTTACGACAGTCGTTGACTGGCCATGCTCTCATGCCATCATGACTTACTTCATCTAAACCTAGGCTCCACCTCTTGCCATAAGTTTGAGTATACTTTACTTACCTTAAAGAGCGTGGAAGTGAGATGCGAGTGAATGTAGTCTCAGACGCGACGAGTAACGTGTGCTCAGTGTTCTGGCCTGGTCGGCTGGCCAGTGAGTGGAGTTATCCTACTCCACTGTCAGGTTAGGTCCCCCATGCGCACTCTCATCCCTCTACCCCTCGCACATCACCGAAGGATTTCCTAGTTCTTCTAATTATCAATTTACAAAACCTTTATTGTCGTTCCCCTACTAAGAGCCAAAAATACAAGTTACATTTAAAAACACCTCTGACGTCCTTCAAACATGTCTGACCAACATCTTCCTTGTAAAACGACCGGATTTTTATCACTCATCGATGGTTTAACATTATGAAAAGAGACGAGCGCCAGGGAAGTATCTAGTCTCAGGGGAAGCAGAGCGCCGGCGCTGAGCACACAAAAACAAAAAGCTCCCGTTGACCCAGCAGGCAGCAATTGTTGCCAGGGAAAAGCCCGTAACTTGGAGCTGAGGAACTACGGGTGTCCGTGTAACAGGGTGAGAAGAGGACTGTGGAAGGTGAGAGCTGAAGCTCGTCTAGTCATGGGATGGAACTGTGGCAGCCACAACCGCACGATCGATGTGCAACGGGGGGAACATCGCCCACGCGGGCAGAGGACGTGCTACGGGGTAGCTGTAGGCTTGGCAGTAGAGCGAGCGTGTGGATCATGGTGAATAGGCTCGATGTGGGAGAACAGCCTGTGGATCATGAAAACACAATATGCTTCAGAAGAGGGTGTGCATTATGAAGAGCATGCTATATAGTGTGGGTGAGGGTGTGGCTATGTAGGGTAGGAAAAACTGTGAGGCGAAGTGTTGACATATAGGATAAACTAGGTTGTGGGAGTAGAGGGTGTGGATCATGAAAGACATACAGGCGGTGGGATTGGGGGAAAAGGATACTAACTTTGCTGTAGGAAGGTCAGGACGGGAGTGAATGAGGAGGATAAGCTGCGAGAGGGGATGGAGAGGTCTGGCTGGGCTATGGTGAGGACGAGGCAAAGGGCAAAGGATGGGAGAGGGAAGATAAACTAAGCCATGCCAAAGGTGCCGTCTTTCTACTTATAATAGTATACCATCATCATCTGTGGTACAATTACCTATCTTCAGAGGTCTCTGTCAAGAACAGAAGAGTTGAAAGATAATTATTAACCGCCTCAAGGAGTCTTGCGAACGACGCTAGAAGTTAACGAGCGCTTCATATCCTGCCTCAAGGTACTCTTACATTAACGACTAATGGTTAGTGACGGTTATTATCCTACCCCGAGCGTCATATTTACGACACTAGGAGCATTACTCACTCCCAAGGGTGTCTAGATATTCGTGACGATCTGTGGTATTCTTATCCTGAGCTGTATCAGCGGCACTGAAATCGTTATTGAACAGCTAGGGTCTCAACCACTAACTTCGGCGCATTATATTACCCTGGAGGTCTGCCAGCAGCTAGTGTCAGCTTCAGTGATTAGTGTCAGTTAATTAGCTGGATGTATTTCCATCGACCGTGGATCGCGTCCGAAGACTTGAGGCGAAGCTGGAGAATTTTTACAGTTAAAAGCCGTGAAGTAAAATCTTTTTGTTTTAGGTCAATTCCATCGCACATCTGTAATTGCCAAAGGGCATATCTGCGATAGCGTTTTTTGTTTACATGAGAGGTGAAAATGGAAGCTATTGACGCAATGCTATACGCCACCAGCCATAGCGACTGAGGCCTAACGTCGCTAGCTGAGTATAAAGTTACTGTAATAAACGCAATTTCACATTAAACGTACTTTACCAAAGTTAAACTATACGATATAAATTAAGTAAAAAGGGAAATTCATGCCTGCAAATCTTTGAAACAAAATCAATTTAACGTTACATCTACACCAAGTGTGGTTAATCAAATCTAATAAGTGAAGGTGGGTTTGATTTTGTAATGGTTATAAACTACTCCCAACACCAATGTAAGCACCAAACGCACAGCTGCCCACACTCAATACTGCTGACGATGTATGTGCTCTCACACTTCCTTGATGCACGACAACAGTTGGGAGTCACATAAAAATATGCAAAATGTGTGTAAGAACAATTTGCTTGGAATATGAATGGGCAGTCAAGGAAATGTTTCCTGAATAAAGATCAGAAAGGGGGAAACGAAGGAAAAATGATAAAAACAGACACAAGATAATCCCGAAAGACATCAGCGCAATCTTATAGATTGCTTTTTTGTGTGTGTGGTTGAAACGACACCATATAACTAACGGCGGAAAACGTACGGCTGCACCATGGTGGTGGTAAAAGAGGAGTGAAGGGCTGGGGAGCTTTAAGATAACACGTACTTATCTTGTTGATTATCTGATTCTGAATCAACTGAGAACAAGATCGTCAATACGTGGACGTACAGTATACGTAATCTTAAAATCCAAATCAACACGTCGAAATGATCTCATCCATGGAGTGTGAGCACTAAACAGAGAATATACACCACGATATGAGTAACTAGCTGCTCCAGCATTTCAAGCAGGATTTCCTAGGGTAATATTTTCTTTAACACTTTACTCAGCTCAGGAAAATGAGGCCCTAATCGAGGCCATATCATTAATGCTTTATATATATACTCTAGCCTTAACCAAAAACCCATTTTATTGACCAACCCCAAGGGTTCGGTGAACAGCTGGTTTGGCTGTGGACCGATTGTCACAACCAGGATTCGAACCTAAGCGCTCGATCCTAGGTGGCTCGTGAATTTGATCCTGGTCAGGAATTCTACCCGCTATTGGGGTCCATGGTTACATGTTCATTCATTTAACTCCAATACTAGTACTCTGATAAGCGTCGAATTATAACTGGTTTGTTTGCTTCGCTTTATTAGAGAAAAAAAGTCTAATGACTTAGACTACAGAGGTCAGTGTATCTTGGAGTTTGCAACGCGAATAATCACATCGACTTATGTAACGTCTCGAATATGGTTTATCAGCAAATGTGTTCATACATATATATATATATTACATACGAAGATACTACCCCACAACTAGTAAACTGCCCCTGAAATTACCATGATCGGAAGTCCATAACCGTGAATCATTTTTCTCCCAATTCTACTCAGTATCGTGAACAGTGACTTTGTTATAAGGTACTTATTGTCTATTCATGACACTTCCCCGAGAAGGCTAATTCGACTTCTCAGTAAATAAATGAAAAAAAAAAAAACCTTAAACCCAAACACTTTACAGCAGCCCACGCAACACATTTCACTTCCCCATCGACGATAATCACCCTACCGCGCACAGCTATGATTTCTCTTAAGACCAATGTTCATTGAAAATTTTTTTTCCTGCTTTACGGCCATAAGTACTTCTCTCATCACGTCTTGCCCATTTCACTACATACTCTTTCCTCAATGTCCGTAGTGTCATGAGAATATATATTTTTTTTTTTTCTAACATTCAAGACCGTTGGATGAACTTGATAAGGTTTATTTAAATGAATAAATCAGGTTTAATAAATGAAGTGAAAGCGTTAGGGAGGTAGCACTAGGAACTGATGTAGAAAAGCCGCATCCGCTCACATCCATTCTCTGGCTGTCATCTGTCATGCACTGAAACCACAGCACCCTGTCCACAAACTGGCCCCACAGACTTTTCTATGGTTTATCCCGGGCGCTTCAAATACCCTGGTTAAGTCCAGTGGCAACACATCGGCCCTTTCATACCACAAGGTTCCAATTCACTTTATTCCGTGCACGCCTTTCACTCTACTGCATATTCAGGCCCACGTCGGTTAAAAAATTCTCATTTCACCATTGCAGCCCCAAATTGGCCTCCCTTTTTCCCCTCCACTTCTGACACATAACATCTTTGTCAACCTTTTCTCACCAAATGACCATGCCATTTCAGCACATCCTTTTTAGGTCCGTACGGAATGACACAGCGAGTGAAAAGTCAGTTTAGCGAGGCTTCATCACCGAGAGTACAATCTCACCAAAGAACTTTTCATTACCGCGAGTCCATCATTTCCCTGCAACTTCCAGTAGCGCAACCTTGGAGCTGCAGGAGTTCCTGGAAAAAGATCCCAAGCTCAACAGCCATAGATGCTGGCACGTGACGGGATTCCCCTTTTAGTTCCGCGTACAATCACTCACAACCACGACATGAACGTTGAAGATGTCACACGGAGCTCTGACAAGTTCCGTCGGTGAACAATGAAGTATTTACGAGACCACAACATGCAAAACATTAGCGATCAGCGATGGAGGACTCGGAATTGAACTGAATATCACTGTTTGCTCTGTGGCATAATACTCGACCGTTCCCCTACATCGATACAACGTACATCAACGTTTTCATAATACAAGAAAGGTTATGTTGTTCCTTACCTTGGGATCAGGTCAAATACAACACAGGCTGTGGAGCTTCCCCAGCTTGGTTTCCCCGTGGGTTTTCACAGAAAAAAAAAAAGAAATGGTCACTTTCATACCTCGTGCTCCGCTTGTTTAGTTCCAGTAATGTTGCCACAGCTCTTCAGTGATCATAAACTTCATCTAAAAAGTCAATTCCGTTTTAATAATATTTGTACTTTGCATTATATTAATACTCATTTGTCTTTGCGTTTATTTTACAAGATATTTTCCTCCCCTCATGAACTAAAAATTTCATGTATTTTGAGGTAGGAAAAATGCGATTGCCACATGGATCAGAACTTCTGCCGTGAAGTCTTCCCTACCACCTCACAATACATCAAATATGATTACTTCATTCAGAATTCCGTTAATAAATATGAGCAAGATCAGTTTATTATTAGGCTACTTTACGTGTCCGTAAAACTACATTGTAGAGTAATGGGTACTTTACAAAAAAAAAAAAAAAAATCCAATTTAACATGACCCGTTAAATTATTTTTCTAAAGGCATGCATGATTTCGGTAGGGTTAGTGCGACTGAAAAAAAAAATCACTTTGAAAATGTAATTGAAATAGACGTTTTTATAAGCGGTGACTTGGGAGTGTCCAGTGCAGTACAAGACCGAGATTGGGTTAAGCTATTTGAGATGGGTTTTGACATCATGGCTCGGGCACATCAACTGGGGAAGTTCTGCGGGTATGTCACACCTTTGGCATTAATTTCTTCTAAGGCAAACAGTTATGATGAACGTTACGTGGTTGCAACAGGCTATACAGTAGTCAGCACAATTATTGAGACTAGTAATGGCGATTTCAGATAGCCTTTAAATCATCATTAATTCTTAACGTAACATTAAATATAATCCTTGTTAACGTATATATTTTTTCTTTGCCAATGACCGATAGCTAAATAAAATGGGCCTTTAATTTTACCCCACTATTATACGCCTACTCAGTTGATCAACATACGCAAAAGCCCTGATGCCAGGAGGTAAAATTCTTACCCAGATCTAATTTTACGCTCTGATATGCTAGCCAATGTATTTCATTCTCCCATCAATACAAAGATCATAAAATCGTAAGACAACAAGCCTTCATCTTGTCTACAAAACTGTTGTAAGATACCACATAATCAAGTGCGTATTTACTAGTTCGTTCTATATTATAATTATCTTCAGATGGAGCACCGTTCAAAATTATGTACATCAAGTGCATTACAACATTTTGCATTTGAATTATTTTTGTATTGTTGAGCCAAGGGAAATATTTAAATCAATACCCGGTAGTGTTGGACCAAAATGTCATGATAATTATGGTAAATAATGTGAACTTTACTTATACTGCTATTTATTGGCTATATTTGTCATGATATTAGGTTACACTAACCTCAGCAGCTTAAGCACCAACGAAGCGTTCATTATGTCTGACGGTGAGAGACTGTTGGCTCCTAAATACCTATGGAACCTGCATCATAACTTTCTTCAGTATCTGGAAAGTCATCTGCAAGTAGTTAGTTCTTCACAGTCTTATAGGAAAAGAAGCCAACGTGTAATGTGTTCAGAATAATACAAGAATTTGCCTTCTTTTAATAAAATTATTTAAAGGACCTTCAGTTAGTAAAACTATTTAAGGGGCCTTTAATTAGTAAAATTATTTAAAGGACTTACCTTCAGTTAGTAAAATTACTAAATCATACTTAAACCTATACACCTTCATATACAGGACATTTTGTCTTGTTACCTCCTAAACTTAGTAAAACTATTTAAAGGGCCTTTAATTAGTAAAATCATTTAAAGGACTTACCTTCAGTTAGTAAAATTACTTAATCATACTATCATACCTATACACCTTCATATACAAGACATTTTGTCTTGTTACCTCCTAAACTAACATCATCATGTGTAGGACATAATCATGTTCTGTTTCCTCCATAATCAATCAATCATCACTAATGTGTCAACGAGATGAAAAGAGCAGAAAAAAAGCTTTGCAAGATCAGATCATGAGTGATTAACATATCTGACAGATGATTCAATGTTGCTGACTGAGAGGCAACTGAAATTGAAGTTGGTGAATGATTTTTACATAGTGTATAAGAGATGAAATTTAAGGAAGTGCCATACTTAAAGTCAAGGTTGTTGAAAAGAGGAAGATTAAATTAGTAGATTTTCTAATACCATGAAAAAAATTAGTAAGCTAAAGTGCATATATAGGATGGGTGA
>JAUUDZ010057954.1:0-10328 GCA_032361705.1 Panulirus versicolor | reverse complement strand
ACCAAATGGCTCCTCATTAGCGAGCTGTGAATCACTGGTTATCGGTAATTACCCAGAGAGCGTCTGTGTCATGGTGACTGTGTCCCCTGCACCCACCACCTCTCGCTCTGTGCCACACCATTGCATGGATCACAATACCCACCGCAGTGCATGATGGTGCATGACTTACGTCCTCAATCTCAGGGGGGGGGGGGGGTCCGTCTGATGCCATTACGTGGAATACCAACTATACTGCATGAGGGGTGCATGACTACGTCCCCCCCCCTCACCCCTCCCCATATCTCTGGAGTCAGTCAGACCACGACGCATAATGGCTCATAAATATATCCTCGTCCACCTCTGATGGGGGTGTGTGGGGGGGTCTGTCAGACACCGTCACACATGCAACCATCTGTCACTCTGCATGACTCTTGGGGGGGAGGGGGGAGTGGAGGACGGTGTAGGAGTCTTTCAGGTGACATCCCATGCACAATCAGTCATATCTGAGGTGCGTGAAGCCCTGGCCCCCTCACACGTCAACAGGTCGCATATTATTTACGTTCTCAGAAATAAAATTCATCATTACACAACGTTCTCACCCAGACTTAAAACTGACCGAGTCTACCCGGGTATTGTTTCACGAACTTTTCTCAGCCCTCGAGCACTCATCTCCACTCTCGGGAACTCATATTCAACCATGGTAACTCACATTCACCTCCCGGGGACTCCCCATCCACCTTTAGGGACCCATCACCCCACACAGCCAGGATTCAACCCCCCATCACCTTCGTAAACGCAATAGTTGCTAAAGTGCAGACATCGAAGCTGATTACCATGGGATTACCGTGTGAGTCTGTACTCTGTGCCGTGTGAGTCTGTACTCTGTACCGTGTGAGTCTGTACTCTGTACCGTGTGAGTCTGTACTCTGTACCGTGTGAGTCTGTACTCTGTACAGTGTGAATCTGTATTATGTACCGTGTGTCTGTATTCTGTACCGTGTGAGTCTGTACTCTGTACCGTGTGAGTCTGTACTCTGTACCGTGTGAGTCTGTACTCTGTACCGTGTGAATCTGTATTATGTACCGTGTGAGTCTGTATTCTGTACCGTGTGTCTGTATTCTGTTCCGTGTGAGTCTGTACTCTGTAGCGTGTGAGTCTGTACTCTGTACCGTGTGAGTCTGTACTCTGTGCCGTGTGAGTCTGTACTCCGTACCGTGTATGGTTCTGCTGTGTGGTGTGTGTGTACTTTGTCCTATGTTGTGGTCTTGATTCCAACTGACCGTCATGGTATCAACAGGAGGAAAGATAGAGAGGCAGGAGTGGATGCTCTCTTCCCTTATCGATGTCAGATAAGATATGCCGCTCAGCCAGATGTGGCGGTGGACATCTGCAGACCCTCGGCCTCCTACGGCCCGGGTGAGCGAAGAAACAACCCGACTCTCTGGTCAGGGAGCTACCTGCTGAGGTAGATAGGTAGGTAGGGAGGGAGGGAAGTAAGTAGGTGGGGAGGTAGGTAGGTAGGTAGGTAGGTAGGTAGGTAGGTAGGTAGGTAGGTAGGTAGGTAGGGAGGCGAGCCTTCTCAGCGAACAATGACACTTGAGGGAATCTGTCAAGAAGCGAAGTACCGAAGCCACACTTTACAATCTACCTTCCAAACCTCGGTGTCCTCTGAAGCCTAGATTTGTCAAAACCCCTTTTTTTTTCCTTGTAAGTTACGTGTAAATACCACGGAATTTCGCCTCTACACACATGCCTCTGAAAATCCTTGAGGGCGATGAAGTAACCGCGGGATGGAGGTCTTCCTCCTGCGTAACAATGTCTTTCCCAAGCTGTATAGGCGGGTGGTTGGCTGTCAGAGTCCCGTGGAAAAATGTACTTCCGAGAATAAGGACACAAGGAAAAATAATACAGACAAGTATATACATTATTTTTCCTGGTTTGTAGTTTTCCTAAAATCTCTTTCACTCCCTCCATTATACAGTGGGGCGACGCTGCCGTTTTTCAAACTGTCCGGAAAAACGCCGGGAGTCAAGCAACACACACACACACACACTCACACACACACACACACACACACACCACCTTGCTGGTGGTGTCATATCTTTGTTTATAAGAGCTGGGGACGCCTGACCGAGGACCGACCACAGGGCGATGTTGCAGAGGTCCACATCCTCAACAGTGGTGATGTATGGGGCACCACTGGGTTCACCTCTCACCCATCCGTCCGCATCATTTGCCTTAATACAATCCTTGAATCATTACTCAGGCGATCGCGCCGCGTCTTTTCCTTGTTCGTTTGTCTCTCATTCTTCGGCGTGTGTGTGTGTGTGAGTGTGTGTGAGTGTGTCTGTGAGTGTGAGTGTGTGTGTGTGTGTGTGTGTGTGTGTCCGTCCGTACCTTGCACAAGCTCAAGAGCCAGAGAGTTGGGGGTGTGGGTTTCAACTGTGGCTTTCCAGATGTATGAAAGCATTTTGAGTTCGCGTTAAACTTTATGTTTTTCTTGAGTTTGCTTGTAATGGCATGACACTATAAGTCCTCCATCAGTCTCGTTTGTTTCTCTTGCTGATTTTCTTTGCTACGTGAGTTCAGGCCGTGTACGACCATCCACAACACGATTTCTCTGCCTCACGTATTATGGCAAGGTAATAATATTCGAGAGGGGCGTATCTCAGAAGGGTAACTGTGCCACAGACCAGGAGAATGCAGGGGGGGGGGGAGAAGAGGTAGTTAATGGAATATAGGAACAACAGCAGAAACTATGTTGATACAGGGAACGTATGTGTGTGTGTGTGTGTGTGTGTGTGTGTGTGTGTGTGTGTGATGGTGGACACCAAACAGAGATTATACCAAGAAATATAACATCCAGACAAAGAAACGTTTAAAACGTTAAAGAATCACTATCTTTTTTTTTTTTTACACCATCAACTTTACGGCAACCATACAAGTACCCGCAGAGCCGCTGGCTCGTCCACTACCATACGTCCTGGTGTGGACGGCCATCTTGCCTGCTTCAATGCGACTCCTCGCTCACCCACTACAAGTCACATTTCTGCGCAAAAATCAAGATCAAATCTTCCTTCACTACCGTCTTCCTGATTGGTTCCTCACTGATCCATTCCTCCTAAGCCTTTTATGTCAGTGATTCTGATTGGCCCCTCAACAGTCCAATCCTCCCTCGTTTTACGTGACAGGGCTCCTGATTGGGCCCTCAATGGTCCAATCCTTCCAACTCTTTAGGTCAGTGCTTCTGATTGGAGCCTCAGCACTCCGTTCTTCCAAACCCTGATGCGACAGTGCTTCTGATTGGCCCCTTATTGGTCTGTCACAGGGTTGATATTCGCCACACGCCACCTCACTACAACACTTACAAACGTTCAACCATCAACTTCCATACAGTGGGTCCCTACTCCCTATTCTCCCCTTAAAATCACCATCTTCTTCCCCCACTCACCATCCTCTCCTCCAACTCGCTAACCCACACTCCTCCAACTCGCCATCCTCTCTTCCAATTCGCTTTCTTCCCTTCCAACACACTACCTTCCACCTCTATCTCGCTACCTCCCCCAACTCGTTATCCTCTCCCCCAAAACGTTATGTTCTCCAACAACTCGCACGGCATCTGAACTCAACATCACTCGCCACTCATAAACACAATAGTTCGACTTACCAGAGAAACACACACACACACACACACACACACTCTCTCACAATTTATGAAGACCTTCACACATGATCTATGACAGCCGAATGAACTCTGACCTTCACCCAATGGTCAAAGGTTGAACAATGTATAATTCAAAATAGGATTTAATGAACAAAATTTTTGAAGGCGAAGTTTCACCGCATGAGCGAGCCGCTGGACTGTGAACGGTGGAGAGTGGAGAGCTTTATGTCCCCCTCCGCTCTGACACAATAAGAATGCAGCAAACACACTAAAATATAAGCATGCAATCACACACGAACACACACACACACACAAGTGCGAATGCATGCAAGACCGGATGCAGTCACAAACATCATCTACTCACGTTCACATTAACCATCAAGCAACAAACACACACACACACATCTATACCACACGGTGCACCAAGGTATTTCTCCTCCCTCTCCTGCAGTCAACCTCAACCAAACTTGGCATAAACATCTAGCACTCTGCACAGCCCTTCCTGAATGGAGAGAGAGAGAGAGAGAGAGAGAGAGAGAGAGAGAGAGAGAGAGAGAGGTGGGGCAGGAGAGAGTGCAGCAGCAGGAGGGAGTGGCGGGGGCTGTGGTCAACAGCAGCAGCAGCAGCAGCAGGGGATGAGGCGGAGGACAGGTTGGTAGCATCGATTCTCCTGCTCACCCACGGCAACGCTCCCATGCTCCGCTCCCCCCCTCCCCCCTAATGCTCCGCACTCGCCCCCCACCCCCACACCAATGCTCCGCACTTCACCCTCCCACAAGAACTTCTCACCTCTAATATTCACCATCATATCTCCGGCATCATCCCACCCGCCACCGTCACTTCCTACCATCATAGATCCCTCGTCCCCGTGTTGCAGTTAAGCAACACTTTTTTCCTCCGACACCTCCTGCCACCAAGGTCCCTCGTCTTCGGGCTGGGAACGCCTTAAACAACCAGTATCATATGCGTCAAGACTCTGCTTGACACTCCCTACCCTCTTTGCAACCACCAGGTCTTCAGTGTATGTACTCTATCTGTGCTCAGCCTCTGGCTACCTTTCCCAGTCAATAAACCATTTCCTATCATTACCATCAGTTACTATTGTCATTATTACTGTTATCATCAATGTCAATATCTTTACATAATTCTTAGTCAGATTTAATAAATATAAGCATGAGAAGTGTGACCCCCACAGAGACTAGGCATGAGGTGCCTGCATCAATATATTACCCGTTTCAACCTCCTCCTCCTCCACACACGGAGATATCACGTAACAATCATACGTCTCCATTACTAATAAAGCTCAACAACCTCATCAATCTGTTCCATCAATACCATTATGTATCATAAACTTTCTTATTCAAAACCTAAACAGTAGAATACGAGTCTTAAATATACAGCCCAGGCGTAATCCCTTTTCCTGCTTTCATCATCGCCACAATAAGATCTTCAAGCCAGTTCTTCCCTACACCTCTGTACGGTTCATCTGCGTCTGCAGACACAAGCTAAAGGGGAAAACTTCACCGTCTGCACCTGAACACACCAGCTGGAGCCGAGAGCTTTACTGTCTGCACCTGATGGTCCAAACTTAGGGCTGGAGAGCTTTACCATCTGCATCTCAACACACTAGAGATCCCTCGTGCCCTAGTTGTAGTTCGGCACCACAACCAAAGACACACGGGTAAGAACAACCCCAGCCCATCCATCAATAATTAACCTCCACCTTTTCATTCTCCTCCTCCTCCTCCTCCCTCCTCCTCTACGTTTGTGTAAATGTTTGTTTAACCCAACTCTCATTTACAACACCTATGTTTATCACTGAATACATTTACTTCATTTCTTCAGCCTTTGGCTGTAGCTACTTCAGTAAAAAGTAATCAAACACACACACACACACACACACACACACACACACACACACACACGCACAAAACGTACAGAAGAACAAATTCTAGTGGCCCAACATACACCGTTCTAATACAAGATGCTGATCTGCTCCCGCTCCATATGAAGCTGAATGGATAGCCTTGTAGCACTTGGGTCCAAGACATACAAGCGTGTGTTGAAGGTTGGGGATGGCAGATTATGTTCTCTCGTTCCATTTGTATGAGATACTCGTGTTAAGGCGCTGCGTTGACATCTGAGGAAACTGAGTCTGTGTGTTGTCGCGTACGCTTGTGAACGCTGGGCATCGGTCTGTCTAGCTGTTGGTCGTCCCGTTCTCATCAGGAGCTTAATCACAGGGTATGACATTTCTTAACACTTGGCATCAACAGTATCTTTCCTGGGGTTGCTAATCATTACATGTATTGATCTTGAATGATCAATGTTTCTCTTGTTGGGTGAAGATGCTTGTAAAAGAGGCTCGGAAGACGACAGCTTATTAATAACAGTTACCCAGGGCGCTACTGGGTGTATATGGGATGACTTAAACAGTCTCGGGGGTTCCTCGCCCCATGGAGACTCATAACTTCACCCAGGCCAAACTGTGGCTTTCGACTAGCGTATCCTCACAACAAACGAACACATCATCGACTCCCAGAGACCAAAGTGCCTTATCAATTGCTCTATCCTTATGACAGATAGACCCATCGACTCCCAGAACCCATGGAGCACACATCACTGCTTTGTCCTCACAAGAGGCGGGCGTCCTCAACAGCCACAGTCCTAACTGCTCAAATCGTTGGTCTATCCTCACGACAGACGTACCCGTCGACTCTTGAGCCCAAGCTGCACAAATCCTCGCTCTATCCTCACAACAGATGGACTTCTCAACTCCCCACAGCCATAACTGCCCCAGTCAATGCTCTATCACTGACGCATCACCGCCGCCATGACCTGCTTATATAATTACCAACGCCGGGCTTGTGATCCGCCGCCAGAGTGGCCTTGAAGACACACACACACACACACACACACACACACACACACACTACATCCTTAAGGGTGGCCTGTGATCCATAACCTTACATCAACCTCCAGCACATAAAAAAAAGAAAATAGCTTCTCCTCCTCTGGGGGTTCCAGATGCTTGCCTCCCTCCTGCCAAGCCATTTCCTGACCTTCACAATGCCTTTACCGGCAAGCCAAGCCAAACCACAGTGCAACCTGCCTGTCTTCTCCTTACTATTACTCTGGACTCTGCCTTATAAGCACCAGACATTCTATACCAAGAGTTGTCCTGCTTTACACATGATGCTGAGCCACTCGGCCTCTCCATCTCTGGTCCATCTGGACATTCCGCCACTGGACCATCTGGACATTCCATCGCTGGACCATCAGGAAACTCCATCACTGGACCATCTGGACAGTCTATCACTGGACCATCTGGACAATTCATCACTGGTCCATCTGGCTATTCTATCACTGGACCAACAGCCCCACATCATCATTGGACCATCTGGGAGGCGGTCCAAGGAGAAGGGGGGTGGGAGAGGGGGAAGGTTGAGACGGAGGTTTGTAGGTGCAGGCAAAACACATCAGCCGACAATGTCCACTGACACAGCCTCAGCCCAGCGTTGGCATGCGGCCAGCCAGCCAGTCAGCCCCTCCTCCCTCCTCCTCCACCCACCTTGTTTGTACTGTCGCTGCTCCTTACACAGGCAATACGGGGCGAGCTATCAACGCCTGGCCCCCATAACTGTGCTGGCCAGATTGCCAATTATACCTAACAGCCACGCTTATGGCATCTGGCTAGCTTAGAACCGGGATGGACACAGTGGACGGAGGGAGGTTTCCAAGTGACGGGTGGAGTCAACGACCTCGTCTCTCCCCTGCATCTTCCAAGGGGGGAGACTACCCTGCTCGCCTTGGTGGTAACAACGTTAACGCGCTAAGACATTCCCTGCCTTCAGGAATGCTTACACACCACTCCAAGCCTTCCTGAGGCAGTGCCGCCTTAAAGAATGCTTCCACACTAATGTGTACTTCCCCAAGGTGGGGCTACCTATAGGAATGCCGATCCATCAATCCAACCTTTCCTAAGGCAATGCGTGCATAAGGAAGGGTCACACAGAGCTCCAAGGCTTCCTAAGGAAATGTTGTTCTGTCTTAGGAAAACCAAAGCAGGTCTGTACCGCACCCACTCACGTTAATAAAGATGGTCCACGATACAAGAAGCTAAAATCAACGAAGTTTATATCTCCTGATTTTCACACCTGGCATTGTATTGGGTATGGCTTGACCCGTGTTGCTTTGATAACTTAGTTGCCGTGCCAACTCTGGAGCTGTGGCAGATATACAGCTTCTTATTTTGTTTTTAGTTACTGAGGGAACTTAGGGAATGTGGTAGAAAAAAAAGGCAACTAACTTTAATGACTGAGTTACTACGGGAACTTTAGAGTTGTGGTTGATACAGAGTACATCATTCAACTTTAGAGTTGTGGTAAATATAGAGGAACTACCTTTTTTGATTGAGTTGCTATGGAACTTTAGAGCTACGGCAAACCTAGAGCACATTATGTTGTGACTTTGACCTAGAGCACATTATGTTGTGGGAACTTCAGTTGTGTTGCCTCCAGAGCTTCTGTTGCCCCGTCATGGTAACTTCACTGTAGTTGTTGTTGTTGTTGTTGTTTGCTGCTGCTGTGCCGAGGTTGGCAGATGGACCAAGTCCGCCTGGCAGCTCGTCTGAGGTGAGTCTTCCGTGTTGCCACTGGTTACACCTGACCCTGGCTGGCCTTACGTCGATAATGGGCGCTCATCTCCACTCCCACAGCTCGGCCTAGGGTCAAACTTAAACTCTGCTTCTGATTTAGTCAGATAGGTTGAGGCCACGTCGTGGTACGCACCGACAACCCACTACGTGTCCGACACAACTACGTAAATCAGGCACACTCTTTACTATCTTCTCCAGAGAATCCTCGGCTTCATTCCATGTTATAAAGTTTCTAATACATTTAAACTGTGATGAACAGCGTCTGGCCCTGAATGCTCACAACGTTTCCTCTTACTGCATTTACTGATGTCTGCATCATTCTAGAGAGCGGTCCACGGCTACAATGAGATCAAGAAACACGTTCCTGTTTTAGTATAAACTGGCGGCCATGCCTTCCAAGACTCTTCCAGCAGCCTGGTCACTCCTGGAAGGTAAGGTCCCAGTAACCTCAGTCGTCCCCTGTAGGTTTCGTTGCTGGACATGAGACGGTACGGGTTGGTTAATGGTCCCTGCACGTTTTGTACCTCGACAATTTCGCTTGCCCCGGAGGACGATGTCATCTTAGCGCACAACAATTATCTACTCTCGACTGTGCTGTGAAGAATGTTATCGTCGGCTGCGCCTCTCTCTCGTCTGCAACATTCGCAAAATCCAGCTTACCATCATCTGTGACGTGGGGCCAGTTAGCCAGCACTGTTTTCTGAGGGCAATGTCGTCAGACATAATTGCTTTTGGAACGTTTATTTCTTTTTTTGTAATAACGTTTATGTGCGTCCGGCACTCGTTTTTATTCCTTAATTTCTCCTCAAACACGCCTTCGTTAAAAATCAATAAGTTATCAACTGTGAGTCATGACCAGATCTGAGTGATTCCATAGTGTTGCATCTCCGTCTTTTCCACCGAAGAGACTGACTTAAGTAACCTGGCAGCATCCGCAAATAATGAGACGAAGCTCTACTTCGTATTTAACATCCTTGTCTGTTACTAGACGGAGACGCTGTATTGGAGGCATGAAGTCTGGCGTGGTGAGGCACTAAGTCGGGTAGCCTCGTGAGGTACCATGTCTGACTTGGTGAGGCCCTATAGACCTCGCCTACTTTCCAGAGAGTTATCATACATTCCTCACACTACGTTACGTAGTCTATCAATCTCTCCACACCAAAGGCTTAGGATAGTGTTGCATCTCCACTGTCTGCACAACATCTGAAGGAGTGGTGGAGAAGAATGTGGCAGGTCAGGTACGATCTACCTGCCCTAGGAGTCGTGTTGTCTTAGGCAGTGTCATGTCCACAGTCTGATGATAACGAGATTACTCAGTTTTGTATCTTCCCTTGTGAACCCGGGGCTACGTGAGTCCGTGGTGGGCTACCACGGTACAGCAAGAGGTACCAGCCTCTCTCTCTCTCTCTCTCTCTCTCTCTCTCTCTCTCTCTCTCTCTCTCTCTCTCGTGAATGTCCAAGAGCCCTTGCTAATGGCCATTTGCATTTCTTTGTTAAGACGGGTTGCATACAGTCTAGCCCTGAGAGAGTGCGTGGGCATACTGCCAATAGCTCTCTCTCTCTCTCTCTCTCTCTCTCTCTCTCTCTCTCTCTCTCTCTCTCTCTCTCTCATGGCTCTCTGCTTGGTTTCCTGAATTCTGTACATGTTTCGAGGCCACGGTCGATCTCTTTAACTCCCCTGGACAGGCTTGTCTCCTCCCTCTGTTGAGTAGACAGTGAGCCCTTGTAAGGCCTCTACCCGTTTTCTCCTCATACAAAGAGAAAATCACTTTCCTTGAGTGTGTCATTCTTCCTCCCTACCAGCATGCAACTGGTGCATGCAAGGAGCCTTTCTGCCGTCAACCTTTCCTGACATTCTTCACGTGATCTGCCACGCCAGAATGATTCCCTCCCATCACTCCACAGATGGTTCAGCGTTTGATTATAATTTCCTCCAATGATACACGTTTATTGGAGGAAATCCAATTGGACAAATTCTCTTCCGTGTTGGCACAGTGTCTCATATTCCTATGAAATCCATGGATATA
>JAUUDZ010057943.1:0-10329 GCA_032361705.1 Panulirus versicolor | reverse complement strand
TGTACACACCATTTCAGCACATCCTCTTCTGCTCTCTCAACCACACTTTTTTATTTCCACATATTGTTCTCAAACTTTTCATTTCATGGCCTTGATTAGGGCCTGAGCTGCCTGTGCCATCTCAGCTTAAAAAGATAAAAGTAGAGGCCTGATCCATACTTTTCCAAGAAGTACATTTTATGCTCATGAAAGACTTTCTTGGAGAGAAAAGGTTTTTCAGTCTTCAAAACGAAAATTTTTTGGAAAAATTTGAAAATATTCTATCTTGAAATACATATACTGAATTATTTACATTATGTAGGAATGTTTAAAAAATAATGCACATACAGTAAGCTCTCATAATACATTTATACAGCAGTTAAGTGTTAAGGGGCTCTTTGATGAAGAGATTTATCGGAACTGAATGCTGATACTCTGAGTACACATTGTTCTCTGCATATGAGAGAAGATCATGTAGAATATAAACTGAAATACAAATGCAGTACAAATAATAAACAAGTTCCCTTGTTAGCAGTGGATTTTTCAAAGTAAATAGATAAATTTATGAGGATTTTTCTTTAACTTGCAGTGAACTGGATTTATTTTGATGGATTTTGAGGTTTTTTTCATAAAAGTCTCCATTACCTCAGGATTAGAAATTGTTTGGTTTAGAAATTTTCTTCTGAAGAAAGTTGATATCCAGCATGCATGAAATTGGTATATGATCTTTTTATAAAAGTCAGCAGAACCTTAGGATCAGAAGTTATTTGGCTCAAAAATTTTATTTACAAAGGAAATTGATCTCCAGCATGCATGAAATTGGTATATGAGCTTCATGGACAAGTTTATCAATAAGACTGACCATGATTGTTGGATAATGTAGTTTAATGCTGCCTTGAGATCATTATTCAATTTTTGGCAATAGTGGCTGAAATTGTGCTGAACTGATTGTGGTCATTCACTGTGTTGGGTCTATAGATTATAGTATTTCTAATTTCAGCAATTCCGTTGTAATCTACTTTTTTAAGATTGTTGTTTATATACTCCTGCTTTGATGCTGCCATTAACCTAGAAAAATATATTGATTTTTGGCCACTCACACACCACTCATTTAGTTATAGATGAAAAAATGAAGAAAAGATACTAATTCAAATATGAAAGGTTTATAACTAACAAGGTTGCAAGTGAACCAAGTAAAGACGAATTTTATACTCTAGCTGTAATGCTCAACACAAATCAAGGCACACAGCTCTGGAATTCACCGTGAAATGTAACATAAGTCATTGGCACATAAAAAAGTTGTTTAAGCAGCTTGAACAGAAAACAGCCTTGGGAACCCAGATATTCTTACTTTCTGCCCTTGCTCTTGTTTAAATCTCCCAGACACAACAATGACTAATTCACCTATTAACCAACCTTATACTGATTTATTTATCAGTTAATTCTTTTTACCTCATTTTATCTTGTAATCAAGGTAAGTTATGGATGTCATATGGACACCAGTGGCACCCAGTAGGTGCTGCCACACCTAAGTTAAATGTCCTACCCAAAACTGACTCCTTCACCATGCTGCCACTTCCCCTCACACAATGATCTATTCATTCTTCATTCTTGTTTTCCTGGCTTTCGGCATGAGTTAGGTAAGTTATGGATGTTGTTATGTGAAGATATGCTGTGTAAGTGTGTTATGTATTATAATGCATAAGTATAGGTGTATATAGTATCAAAAATATGAAATGCTTTTTATGAATGCTAATGAGTTAGCAATGCAGGGCTGCTTAGCGTCCCTGTAAGTCCAGTGCGTTAATTTAATTTTGTGCCCTTTATAGTTTGTACATTGCTATGGGTGTGGGTTATGTATTATAATGCATAAATAAAGATATTTAATGATAGTATATGTTTTTGACGAATGCTCATGACTTGGCAACACGGGACTACTTGATGTTCCTTTAAGTGTGGCACTTTTAATTTTTTTCATTCCTTTCATGCCCTTCACAATTCTCATAATGCACAATTCTTCATAATGAGTATATGGAGCTAAAATGTATTATACTTACAGTTAATGCCATTCTTTGGCCATCAGACCTCAGAGACTTTATTTTTATTTTCTTAATTTTTTTGATGCCAGATTATTTAAGAAAAAAAAATGAGCGTATGGAGCAAAAATTTATTACACTTACAGCTAATGCCATTCTTTGGGCATCAGACCTCAGATACTTTACTTTTATTTTCTTAATCTTTTTGATGCCAGATTATTTAAGAAAAAAAAAATAATGCCAAATATAGAAACTGAATGATTTTATCCCCCCCAAAAAAGAGTGAAAAATAATCTCTTACTATATCATAGTATAATGGAGAATTCATGCTTCTCAGAAATGCAACCGGCAATTAATGCTGCTCAGCTCACTTAATAGTTAAATTATGGATGAAACGAACTTGAGAGAGCACTCTGTACCTTTTGAAAAGTATTTCCCACGTATAGCCAAAACTAAGCACACATCATTAGGTCCTAAAAAAGAGGCAGGTTGCTGTGAGCAGTACTACCACAGGAATTGTAATTAATCACAGATACTTTCATCCCGGGGTATGCTTGAAAAATGTTGCTTACGTTATGGGAAGATATTTGAAAAACTTTGTTAGATTGATTGAATTACATAAAAGCTGATATTGACCATGAAGGTAACACAGATGTTCATTAACTTCAGATACTCTGCTGAGGATATTATTATAGAAGGACAAAAACATTGCTGCAGTGTTGGATAATATTTAGAGAGTGTTAGATTTATCAGTTGGAAACCATTGATTTGTTGAAAGACTAAGTAAACTTTTTTATGTAGGAGGCTCTTGGTACTGCAGAGGGAAATTTCAAAGAGCAATTGGCATTTTGATAAACATTCAGCTTGATAAACATCAGTTATCCTATGTATGTGGGAGAACTGATATCTGTGCTCTGATATAGGACTCTTAAAGAAAATAAACTGTCAAACCCTGTCCTGTCAAAATAGTCAAACCATGAAAGAGAAGGTGACACTAGCTTGATAAAGTATGGGAACCACCCTAATTTTATCTTCCACGGCCAGCTACTCATAATCCTGAAAAAGAAACAAAAGTACATATGGCACTATATAAACCTTTCTTCCCACATCTTGCTAGTATGAGGAACATGTCACCTGTACAGAAGCTTTACTGATCATGTCATGGATACTTCCCAAAATTTTCAGTTACCGTTTTAGACTGTTTGCTTTTTAGATCTGTTGTTTACTGTTGTGCATTGGAAACTTTTGTATATTTGTATGGTATTTTTATAAAGTAAAGTGTATAAAGTTGAATATGAATTTGAATATTTCACCTTACCTAAGATCTGCATTTCCCTTTTGAACCATAAGAAACTAAATTGTCTCATTAGTAGTGAGAATGAAAAATGAAAGAACTTCTGGACAATATTTTGTAATACTTCTGCTTTTAAATTTAAATCTTTAAGAATTAGTTTCCTAAATAATATCTAAGACCAACTAAAGCTGATGGAATATGAATTCTAAATCTAGAATAGACGGACATCCTTTGTAATTTAGACTAAAAACATGGTTTTCTTAGGAAAATCATTGTAATAACATTTTAACTACTATTTAAAATTTCTATTAATTTCAACATACTCTCTGCAGCCAAGCTGAACCTGATATAAAGAATCATTTAAAAATCATGGTAAAGTAGGTTATAAGATGCAATTGCAACACAGTTGACACTCAAGTTTTACTCTCAGACATTTTTTAGTGTTGTTCTCAAACATCTACTAAATTTTTTGCACATCTCAGGGTGATAGTAGTGGATGAAATAAACTTCTGAAGTTTTGTATCTTTGATGTATGAATATCTTTGAAATTGTGAGACTACATACATATTGTAAACAACCTGATAATAATGAAACTTACTGGGTGGGAATGGAAACTTAAGTCTAGAGTTAAGGTGATAAAAATCATCTTGATGGGATAGGAAATACAAGAGACAGGGCCACATTAGGTTATTACACACACACACACACACACACACACACACACATTTGAAATATTATCTGACAGTATAAAATTGAGGTTGGGGGCCCCATGAGTGAGTGTAAAGCTCTCTCATCGTAGAATACAAATGAATTACACATGCACACAAAACTTGAGGAAAGATTAGAGGCTTTGAATTTGCCCATCTTGGAAGAGAAAGGTGTGAAACTTGTCCTGATCACAACCTGTAAGTTCTAAAACAGATTGATGACATTGTCATAGAATGGTTCTTCAAGAGATGTAGGGTTAAAGCAACCTGAGGATACATGAAATTAGTGAAGAACGTGTTAAAAAGATTCTAAGAAGTACTCTTATAGTATGAGAGTGATGAATAAGGGAATGGTTAATGCAGACAGCATACATAGACCTAGAAAGTTGTATGACAGTAGAGAATTATCAAGAGATGGGGCCCCACAAGTGCAAAGCTCCCTCCCTATACAGTACAAATATGTACTTACACACACACACACACAGAACACACACACAATATAGATAATTGAATCACAGGGAAAAGCCAGGGGCTTTAAATTTGCCCACCAATGGATCTGAGGTATGCTTAGTGCTAGGAATACTGCTACATAGGTTAGATTAAGATGATACTTCCCCCTCTGTCCTTCTATACTGTTACAGATTCTAGCAGACTATTTTGTTTCTTCAGAGCATATGACTTGATTATAACCATTAGGTTTGTAAAACAGATCTGTGGTGTGAACCATGAACAGTTTTTCAGAAGGCATATGGTTAGAGCAACTAGAGGACATAACATGAAAACGAAATTGAGTAAGAAACTTGTTAAAAAAGAGGAAAAGAAATATTTTTATTTTGTGTGATTGGTGGTTAAATGCAATAAAATGATTGAGGATATGATTAATGCAGACTGCATCTACAAGTTTGAGAAGTTATGTGATAGAGAGTGACTGAGGACATGATAATGCAGACAGCTTACATTGAGTTTAGAAGTTGTATGATAGCAAAGAATGCTCAAGAGATGGGGCCCCATGAGTGTAAAACTTCATCCCCATGCATTGAAAGTAGATAATTACACACACAACGGTAGAATATACAGAGTGATTATGTAGTGCTTGCTAATGAATATGTGGTAGTGAAAGATACAAGCAGGCCCAGAAAGTTATTGACCTTTAAGAATTCCATTGGAATTTTGTCGGAAGTGATAAGACACTTGTAAACTGAAAGAGGTATTAGGAAAACATTCAGAAGACTGAAAATGGAGATCATTAGAATATTAGAGAATACATCAGCTCCAGAATTAGTACAGAGATGATAGGCATACTAAGCAGTGTGAGAGAACATGAGTGCTGATAGATTAGTGGTAAATGGAAGTCTTCCAGTTTAAAGACAAAATTAGGAAAGCCAAACCAAGCATTATTGGAGTTGCAGATATAAACTTATCAAAGGGACAGAAAAAGTAGTATCTTTCCCAAGAGATACAAAATGTCAAAAAAGAGGGAAAAAGACGGTGAAGAAGGGTACAAATTTAAAGTTTCAGGAAGTAAGGGCGAATGGTTCATTTAACCAGTATTTAATGTGAATGGTAACAACAGGAATAATATATACAATAGTCTTGATCAGTTACATTCCCCTAAGAGTTTTAATGAATCATAATAGTGATTTAGCAAAGAGAATAAAGACAGAATCAGGATGATGCAGTTGGCAGCAAAACATGCAATTCTAAGCGATTGTTAATTTCCATTATAGGAGTTTTACAGTTTGGGGAAATAGATTTGGGATACAGAGCTTAGGTTCACATGGCACTGTTGAGCAATGGAGATGCAAATTCTTAGAATGTGTGTGGGAGAGTTACCTTTATCAGCATGTTACCGAGCACATTATAGAATCATGGCAAACATTTCATCATTCTTTATCGGATATTCATGCATATCGTAGAAATATAAAAATATCATACGAGGCACCACTTGTTAAAGTTCCCATGTAGTCCATGAATTTGAAAGGATGATTTTCAGAAATCAGAGGAGACCAAATTCAAAGAGGATATACAACTGTGTATAACTATACAGAGGTAAACAGTTTCTTTGGGAATAAATTTGGCATTGCAATTGCACAATCAGAATAAGTATCATTATGAAAAAATTTTGAAAGTAGTACTGGGAGGTTTAATACACAAGTGGCATAGGCAGTGAATAGTAAAAGAAGTTTTGAAAGGAGAGAGATGTCAAAAAGTTAAAGAACACATTGATTTAACATGATGTATAAATGGCACTATGACCAGCCCATATTTTAAACATACAAAAGAGCAAGGACTGGGTATAACAAAATAAGGGAGGAGTAGCTGAGTATTGAAAAAGTGTTTGTAAAACATAAGGAAAAAATCCAAGAACCAATTCAAAAATTTTTGGGGTAAACAGTCTTTGTGCACAATTAACAATTTGGCCTCAAAAGTATTTCATAACTTTTAAAGATTAGATGTACAGAAGAAGAAAACCACTATTGTTTCATGTGACTTGAAATTTAAGCATTCTTAGTGAAGGAAAGACATTACTAATGAGATTGCCTAATCAGAAGTATGAATGACATAGGTGTTACAGGCATTGGTAGGTGCCACAGATGCAGTGAGTCCGTAAAGAAGGCATATTACTGCCCATGGTGGTCATTAGTGGGTTACTGGTGCCTTATCTGGACAGCTCCAGTGACTTATTCTTTGTTTGGGTTGCCATCTTTAGCCAGTCAGCAGTTTTTGTAATGTGAACTGGATTCAACTTGTTTTAGGAAATAAAACCATTATCTCTTCTAGACATAGATTTATGAGAGATGAGCAACTCCTTTAGATGTGAATTCATGCATTGAGTATCCTGCCGTGTTTGCCAAGTTGGGTATGCATGATGATGTCTTCACACAGTCACTCATCCTTAATCCATACCAAAGACAACACATTTTCATAGATTTTCCAAGAACAAAACTGAGTGGCTTTTAGTTCGATTTAAAGGAGCAGGTAGAATTACTCGACAATGATGATCCAGCTTCATATCATGTGTAGAGTTATTTTATGGATACTGACACATCCAGGATTGAAAGTTGAGGAAGATGAGACAGATGGTTTTTCTAGCATAAGTTGAGGTAGTGTTTTCAGTACCTACCTGACATTGACAATGCTGCAGGTGACTGTTGTTGCTGGTGATTTTCAAAAGTTATATGATTTTGCTGTTATGAAGAAATATCAGTGAATCACATTGATTCTAACAAGAAAAGAGGTATTATACAAGATAAAACATTATAAGAATCAATAATGATTTTTTCTTATCTCGGCAAAATAAATAAAACATACACAGTGGCTAACTCATTTGACACACAACACTTTGTAACATGTTGTGCTGATACAAACATAAAACTTTTAATCATTTTGAGTGATAATAGCAAATAGAAATTTACATCTGAAGTGGTTTCTTGTATTTATTTTCATAGGAATATCTGAAATTTTCAGGTTGAATAAAGGTACTTTTTGATTTATGCATATTTGATATATGCCATGTTTAGAATGACATGCACGGTCCATTTACACCTTTTTTGATGTACTCAGGCTTAAGTTAGGAATAATGCAATTATCATTGGGCTGGCAGCATGGTGGTATGGTGTTGCCAGCACCGTCTAAGAAGCGCACGTACGCATGGCATGGATACATTCTACAGTCACAAAGTGCTCCTGTATATTGTGCTGCAGTATACTGTATATTGCACGTGTTTTACCCCTTGCATCATACCACCAAAGCATCTTTTAAGTTCTCCTGGTACCAGCAGTGCTAAGAAGCATAAAGTTATATCTACTTAAGATGGATGTGCTCAAATGTTATGAGAGAGGTGAATGAGCAGCTGATATTAAGAGTGCCCTTTGACTTTGTGAATCTGCGTTCTGGACTATTGTGATAGTGCAGAGAAGATCTAAGAGAGTGACAAGAGTGGAACATTAGTAAGTGCTTCTGAGACCTCATACTCCTGAAGTTTGATAATAGAAAGAAAAGAGCAATGTTGAGCTCATGGATCAAATACCAAACTCATGAAAATATTCCTGTCAGCATGCCTGTGATACAGTCAAAGGCCCAGAGTATGTATGATGACTTGGCAGTGGGAGGAGGAGCACTGTAGACATTTCACGCAAGTTCTACATGTTTCACAAATTTTAGGAAATGCTATAATTGCCATATGAAGATGACTGGTGAGGCTGCCTCAGCTGATGTTGCTGCCAGAAATTTCCTTGGAACCACAAGACCATTATCAAGGAAGGTATCATTTTCCTAAGTAGATTTTTAACGTGGATAAAACTGGATTATATTGGAAGAGAATGCCTTTGAGAGCAGGTATTTTCTATGACGAGGAGAATGCACCAGGATTCAGAGTTTGTTCTTTTCTGTTTTTATCGATAGTATTCATTGTACAAGTATGTATATTACAGTATTTTATATTTCTTGGTACTTGTATTATGTATTTTTTCACTGGTATAATATTTGATATTGTCTTTACTAATAATAAACCCCTTGATCTCCATTAATTTGATTATTTGATTTATTTGCTTTTGATGTACGCAATCATTTTTCAAGAATGTAACTGTTGTGTAAATCAAGATTTACCTGTATAGCACATTTACTCTTTTTCTCAATTTTCTTGTAGTCAGTTTGCATTCTGCCCTTTTTGTGGAAAATTCATGTAACCAGCACCATGAAGGTCTTGAGGATGTGGGTTAATGGGGATTCTGCTGATTTTTTTTTTACCACCTGCCAGGACAGAGGGGCTGCAGACACTGACATGGGTTGCTTTATACCCTTTTTCATATTGCACTTCTGATTTTCTTCCTTTTCCATTTTAGAATTGTTCATTAAAAGTAGAAGTGAGAATTGTGTTACAGTTATGGAAGTTTGTCATTCTTATAGCATCAGACCCCATATACTTTTTTCTTTTGTTCATTTATTTTTTCCCTGCTGTTACGTGTTGTTTTTAAAAAAAAAATATTCGAGATTAGGAAACGTTTTGGTTTTGCCTTGTTAAGAAAGTAGTAGAAAAGGAGAATTTACACTACTTCGGAATACAGCTGGAAATTAGTGATGCAGTGAGAGTTAGAATATTACAAAACATTATGCTAGGGGCAAATGTGTTTACATTTTATTTTATTTTATTATTCATTATTCATCCTGTTTTAGCTTCTATTTCTCCTAAATTTATCATCAGATTCACCTCCTATGAAACTTTTAATATTTCTATGTAATTTTGTCAGTAACCAATACACTCTTGTCTCAGATCTGGCAAGCTTTGGGCCAAAATAGTGCCGAATAATGAATTCTGCTGGATTGTGGATTTTGATTTTAACAAAGGGACTTGATAGCTCATTGAATATATTATTATAACTTGTGGAGTTTTATTTGATCATCCCAGTACATCAATTATGTAAGTTATATACAACGTATCTGTACTTACCAAAAATTCTTCCTTTGTTTCTACTCCCAAAATCTGCAAGGTAGACTGTGAAGTTGATTACTTAGAAGCTGAAACACTTAATCCATTTGCACACAAGCTAATCAAAATCAGCCAGTGTTGTCATGCATTTCCTTATGCTAAGCAACTCAAAACAAAGTAAACAGTGGACTGTGGTGATGCACAGATGTTAGGGCAGTGCCCAGTCAAAGGAATGGCGAATTATGCAAACTTGAACACAATTTCAATGAGCACGATTACCCTTGCAAATGCCAAAGTATGGGGATTGTCAAAGTTTGTATGCTGGACTGGGTACATTATAGTGTAAATTAATACAATTGATTCCAAACATGGATTTAGATACATTGTAGACCTGCATGTGTATTTCACATTCATGTGTACAAGAAAATCATTAATGGTTCAGGAATGTAAACATGTGTATAAATGACTCCTCTGTAATGGGCTTTGTGCTGTATTTTGTTGTTGATTTACTTGTAATAGAGCTGTTTTTCTTTGGTGCCACACTTAGGAGACAGTGATAGTAAGTTTTGGTTCTTTTATTAGGTCTCCTTAGGCTTACCTTTTAAGTAAATTTTGTGTATTGTATATGTTTGCTTAAGTTGTGCTTATTTAGATATGTAATTTGTTGTTTTACCAAAAAATGTAGGATTGCTTTTAACACGTTTAAACATTCATGTAGTCATATGCATGCATAAAGATGCACAGATATCAATATGTTATACTTTCAAATTGACAAGCAAACATGCAAACACACACACACACACACACACAAAAAAAAAAAAAAAAAAAAAAGGTAAAGATAGAAATCTAGGTCCTAAAAAAGAAGGCAGAAAAATAGGCAGGAAA
>JAUUDZ010057921.1:0-10329 GCA_032361705.1 Panulirus versicolor | reverse complement strand
TCAAGATCAGCAATATATCAAAGATTAATGAATGTTTGCATATGATACAGCAAATGAAATTTTAATAAAAATGACTTGATGAATTTTAATTATCATGCGTCATTGAAAAATTGAGACTGGCGTCATTAACCAAATGCTGATTAGGCAACAGTAGACAAATTCTACTTACGCATAGTTAAACGAATCCTCGTTATGCCACATTAAATGAGTTTTGGTTACGCGTCGTTAAACAAATTCTGAATATGCGACATTAAACGAATAGTGATCACTCGACGTAAGTCGAATTCTGGTTATGTGACACATATATTCCAGGACATTTTACTTATATCAAGGGGACTAATAATCATCGGCTCTTAATTACATTCGCCCATAAACAGATTTGTAACACACGATCAAAAATTGATTAGATGTTTAAGGAGGAGGCTGGCATATCACCTGTAATCCATAAAGCCTGTTTGTTTATGACTTTGGACACTGAGTTTCACTCTTTTTGTTCTGATGCATCTTCTTTTGTTTATGATCTATTTTTGAGCTGAATCTCTTGGTATTGCATGACATTTATCGTGAGGCAAAGGGGATGGCAAAATGCAATGGTCCTAGATCCTATAGCGGAGTTCAACAGAAGAAGAAGGAATCAAATTCTTTAACCTCTTGAGCAAGATGGTGCAATCCTTAAGCACGACGTTACGATCCTTAAGTAACACGATTCGATCCTTAAGTACGACGATACGATCTTTGACCACACAAGGATAACCACAGGACATCTCGGTATCAATCACCCTTGAGTATAATAAAGTCCTAGCATTTAACCTGACGCAGAAATGGTAAGGCTAGAGGCCAGGCCATCATACTCAAGTGTACTACCGTTAGGTTCAAGGCCCGCACCGCCAAGCTCAAGGGGTTAAGGGATCAGATAAGACTGAAGAGGTTTGATGGAGAGATCACGATGCGCAGATTTGCATCCTCTGCTCATAATGACTGGATCAGGAGCTACCAGCGGCTTCACAGGTCATTCTGCTAACTCGCTCCAGGATTTCGATGATGGCAGTTAAGCTTCTCACTTCAATGAGAAGCTCATTATTTACTTTACTTTCCTATCCTTAGACTCTGGTTACATTTCAGACATGTTCCTTTTATAAATCTTGTCACAATGATGTGCTTCATTCAAGTGACCCGAATCCCAGTTCGCTCAGGTGTTCCGAGTCCCAGTTTCACTCGGGCACCTTTCTTATCGTCATTTCTGTCGAATCTAGGCAATGCATCCTACATTTAATCCTTGTTCCATCTTTTCATTCAGTTTCCATCCGTTCGTTCGTTTCGTTCAATCACCTCGTTTCAGTTCCATACTTTGTTCCAGTTTCGTCTTCCGGATCTCTTATTATACAGTAGTGGTCACGGCACTAGGAAATGCATGCTTTGGTCACAGCCATGTCAGATGAGAAGTTGAAACGATGAGATCTCATTAAAAAGAGGCGCAAGAGTATTGGCATGGGCTCATGTGTGTATAGACATAGCTCTTGAGAGGAGATTTCTACAGCTTTGGTGTGCGAGGAAAGGAGGAGGTATCATAGTGGCCAATCCTCGCATGGCTGGTCTCCTTCAAAATACAATTAGGAAGCAGCAGACAGACGAGTGCATGGGACTTAAGTTTTAGGGTCTAGGGTACACGAAGACAGCTCACGAAATTCCATACTGGGGCGAATGTGGCCCTTGTGTACATGAAACAGCTGATAAGGAGTGCGATACTTGCAGGGCCTTTACAACTCAATCAGCTTCTGGAACGCAGGATCTGTTGTGTTCATTACGTGGGTTATCATGATAGAGTAAAGGTTATGGTTATGTCTAAACAGTTCTGTCTTCTCTTTTCATTTCCCTTCTCTCACTCCAGTTCCACTTTCTACCTCCAGTTCCATCTTTTTGTTCTAGTTTCGTGGTCTCGTTGCATTTCCATATCTTTACTTATGCTTTCTGGCCTTCCAGTGTAAAGTCTCCAATATAACTTTTGAAATGTTCACATCAAAAGCGGGTTCTATATCTGGAACAAGCAGCTGCGACAAGTTTCAAGGTTTTACGTACCAAAGATGTTCAACTTTGGCTGTGAGGTGAAGATCATAACTGGTTCATCACGACGAAGAATCCTTCACCGTACGTGTCATACATACACCATAACATATAGAATATTCTTCGCATTTTCGAACGCGTTTTTTTGATGCGTTAATGAACGATCCTGTCGCACAAGGGGTTCACTTAAGAGTTAGATATAGAGAATGCAGTTCGTTAAGGAAGGAAAATGTTACAAAATGGGTGGTACTGAACTCCGCCTGCTTAAGGTCACAAGTGAAATTTCATCTTTGGTGAGCTATACCATTGCCAGTTGACGAAACAGTACAGCTTCATCGAAGAACTTTTCACTTCAAAGGAGGCCCATCTTGTCATTACCACTGAATGTAGGCTACAGCAGCCTTTGGAGCTCTTCCAGCAGCACCAGGGCCCTTTCAGTGAGGTAATTTCGTGTGGCTAGATAACTATCATAAAAGAATGTGGTACACCACAACGTTCAAGACTGGAAGGATAAGCGATGGGGTGGGTTGAGGTGTCTCGAAGCCTCAGGTCGTGAGAGGCAGCTTAAGGCATAGAAAAAAAAAAACAAGATGCAAAGCGTCTCAAGTCCTGGTTCACTCAGGCGCTCCAAATCCTGGTTAATTCAAGTGACCCGAATCCCGGTTCGCTCAGGTGTTCCGAGTCCCGTTTCGCTCCGGTATTTTTCTTATCCTCATTTCTGTCGGATTTATGCAATGCGTCCAACACTACCCTCGCTGCTCCTCCACACATACGTTGCTGTTGTTCCTTTGCTTCATAGTTTGACTCGATGACTTTCACCACTGTATATATAAAGCGAATAATCATGAAATATTTGAATCATGTATTTATCTAAATGCTTATTTATAGGATCTAATGGTCCCCAAGCAATATATCAGTCCCAGTAAAGACAGGCCCTATACTGAGGTTCTGACGCAAATCTATTTTCCAAAGAAAAAAAATTGAGCCAAAATACTTTTTGATTCAGAACTGGAATAGAGGATAATGAGAGGCTTCTGCACCTCATAATGTAAAATATATCATAATGCTTCCCTCTGGCCAACAGATACCAAATGAAGTGCTTTATCATGAAATAATGTAAATATATAATCATTTGAAATGCTTAAATCACAGGACTCATTGGATTAGAATTAAGCGAAACTACAAATATGACAAGGAAACATTATAGTGCCACATTATCATCATTACCGCCATTTCAGTTCAGATTTCTTTTTCCTTTACAAATTCTATCACGTTTCTCCTCCTTAGAAAGGATGGCCATTTTCCTTAATGTGTACATCTACCAATCTAATATTACCGATAGGGTCCGCTTTCGTGACGTATCGCTGGAAAGATGATTAATCGTCCTCCTAGGGCACATTCTTTGACGATTCAGCATTTGAGACGATTCACGTACGATAAATCGTTTCAGATTACCTTTCTCTGAGATGATGTGTCGATGAAAAGGATCAAGCATTCTTTTCGAGGGGGATCTAATGTATGATGATGTATGAAAGATATCCAGGGTTGGAGATACGTGGCTAGTAAAGAGTTAGGAGATGATAGGGCCATTTGATTCTCTAAATCAGTCCAATAAGGATACTGACTGCTTAAGGGGAAAATAAACCGTTTCAAGAAGTGATTCGAAAGTACTTGATCCGCTTCATCTGTCTTAGATCGCACCCCCCAAGCAATCACTGCACTTTGTAGTGATCTGCATTTGAACCAGTCTGAATTGTACCCTTCTTTTTTCAATATACAGTAGTTTTGTGCATGATAGATGTTCCTTTAAACACCAAGGCCACTGCTCATATATATACCATGCTTCATACCCTCCGTCATCCTCTGTACACTTACGGCCTAGTATTTTAATCAAACTCACTGTCTCATTTCGTTTCGAGTCAGTCCCGTTTGCATAGCCTAGCACCTTCGCTGTTACAGATTTGGTTCCTCAGTGCCTAAGGGTTTATATGTAACTTATTCAGTTCTAACTCCATCGTATCTCTTGCTCTTTATCGACCTCCTCAAAGGCATTGCAGAAGTTTCTGTATTTCACCCTCTGTACGATGTCAAACCCCGTGTTTCACTAGCATTCACTAAAGACCGAACTGCTTCATTCAGGAAAATTTCGACACATAATCAAGCCCTCAATATTCCTCTTCTTGTGGTAATTCAAGCTGTAGTATCCTATGAATTATTTCCTGCTCTCCAAAGTGTTTTCACTTCTTTCTGCCCACATTAGCGTATGTACGGATCTATAATCTCATCTTTAGATTCTTTTGCTTTCCCGTCCATTCGGATCGACTTTGCAGTGAGAGTTTCATGCTTCGAAATATATTAATCTTATTCACATGTGGTTTCTGATTTTCTTTCGCACACACTCTATCCCACTCTTCGCAAGCTTTGCGTAAAGATGACTCTCTGATATGTATCACGTTTACACAGTACCTCAAACTTCTGCCTGCCCTTTTCTGTCATTCCTTCTTCCCACTCCATTACCCACGTCTTCCGCCATGTCACATCGCATCTTCTTTTACAGATCCAGTAAAGACCACATCAGGAACTTACCCAAGTTCTACGTCAACGATAGCCTAACCAGGTTAACCATTTACTTTTGGGGCACATTAAGACCCTGATCACAAGTGAATCAATTATTCCCTTGTCTATTTTCGTGATTTCTTTGTTCGGTATGAAACGTCTACAGTATTTTTATGAAGCCCATTCCTGGTCTCTCTTGCATACTTGTTCACATTTCTTCCTCTCCTTCACAAGCCTACGTGGATGTGCTAAACAACCATAACACTGGGTCTTACAAGTCTCCTGCTCCTTTGTCGTGCTGAGGAAACCTGAGACACAACACGTAATAATTTTGTAGATATTCTACTACATGAAAGATTGAGGGAACATAATTTGTCTCATTTGCCTTTTGGTAACAACCACCGTAATCAATGTACGATAATAATCTTACGTTACCTGAAATATTCTACTTGATAGATAGTCTTATAGAATTATTGAGCATTTAATCTTCACAGATTAAAACCTGTTCTACTGAGCTTGAAATTTATCTTTCACTGCCTGGAATTTTTTTGAAACTGCCTGTAACGTGCTTTTCTATGCATGAAAGTTAATCTAAAATTAATATCCTGAAAGTCTACACTGTTTCGAACGTATATCTCACTGCCTGGTAGTCAGCCTACTGACTGAAACTTTCGAATCACTGCTTGAAATTTAGTCTACATTGCCCTTGACTTAATTTTCATGGCTTAAAACTCAGAAATTTACTAAGCCATTTTCTCAGAAAAAGAGAGAAAAAACTGAGTGTTTTTTTTTTCAAAAAGATATAGATCTCTGCCAACAATTTATCTATCTATTCAATTACACATCTGGTAATCCCTGTGTACTTTTAGGAAGCTTTTATATCGCTGAGGAATTAAGAGAAATGTTGAACTTTCTCGACTTACGTAGCCTCACATCCAAACATGGCTACGGCTGAGAGCTTGTGTCCATCTCCGTACACTCACTCACACACAACATTTGCAATGACCACCTCGACCTCGGCGCTTTAACCTTCAATCCCCTCCCGCAAGATCTTCTTCCTCCTCCATACCCGTCTTTTCTAAGACCACCCGCCCATCCGCTAACCACTTCCCTCCCACGCAGCCTCCCAGACGACCCCTCTCCCACCCCAGGGCCCTGACTCCCAGCCCCGTGGCCTCCCACGCAACCCAACACTGTTATCTCTTATCGACAGGAAGTCATGGCCAGCTTCAGTGTGTGCGTTGGTCCTCTTGGGTTACCTGTAACTTGGGCCCCCAGCCTGTAACCTGAGGGTCCTGCGCTGCCAAGCTGGGTGATCTGATGGGCAATCTGGATGTTATGATGGGCTTACGGACGTCCCCCTAATGGAAGCCCGAGAGTTCTGATGGCTAGACGGGTGCTTTAGTCAAGCTGAGTGATCTGATGGGTGCTCGAAGCAAGATAGGTAATTTTGATAGACTGATGAATGTTATGATGGGTTTTCCGAGGTCTCTCGATGAGAGCTTGGATCTTCTGATGGGTGAATGGGTTGTCTGGCGAGTGGCTGGGCGTCCTGATGTTACGTTGGACACTAACGTGATGATAGACGATCTCTTGGTATGAATGAAGGTCCAATGGGCTGTGGGCTACTCTGCTAGTCTAATATTCTTATCTCTGATGGGCTTTGGATGATCTGTTTATGTATTCGAAGCTCTGATGGGCCGTGGGATACCTTTTTGGTATATCCGAAACCCTGATTTGCTCTGGGGTAAACTTTTCGTTTATCTAAAGCTCTGATAGACTGTGGGATGGGCTTCTGGTTTACATAAAACACCGATGGGTAATGGGATGATGTTGGTTTACTTGAAATTGATATAATGTGGAAGACTCTGCTGGTTTACTAGAAGCACTGATAGACTATGGGAAGCTCTTTTATGAGATCTGAGGATCTCATGAGCTCTGTGAAGCTTTGTATGTTTCTTGGGAGCTCTGACGAGCTGTGGTATGCTTTATCGAGCTGTGTTATGCTTTATTGGTTTATTCTGAGCTTTAATGAGCTCTGGGATACTTCTTTGGCTCATTCGGGACTCTAATGGGTTGCGGGATCCTCTTTTGGTATATTCGAAGCTCTGATAAGCTATGGGATGCTGTGGCAGTTCATGAAAGGGCTCTGATGGGCTGGTAGAAGTCTTGATGGATATCACTGGTTCTATAGTGGCTTTACCTGACCCCGGTGGCGAGTCCCCAGACACCAAGGTGAGACAGTGGTGTGATACACTCCAGGACCTTACAGAGACAGGATGTGAGAAAAAGATAGCTCGAAAATTTTTTTCGAGTTAAAAAGTTGGGTAAAAGTTGCAAGGGAACGGACGCGTACCTCAGACTGAAGGAAGAGGTCGACAAAGGGTTTTCAGATTTAGGATAATTCACACCACATACATCACAGTTAAGGCACTAAATGTCACAGTAATGACCTGAAATTTCTAGAGGTAGTGAACAAACACATTACGCACTGCGTTGTTTCTGCCTAAGCTGTCGATTCATAGAGTTTAAAACACTTTGTTTTGTATTTAGGAATCAGTCTATCATCTTAATGGCATCTCACACACATATTTCCCCATCTGCAGGAAAAGGTGTGAACGATCTTAAAGTAATGCACTCTGACATGTAAGTTATATATGTACTACATAACCTCTGATTGTGCATCGACATAAACTATTTATGAAACCTTATAAAGGAATACTAGCCTCCACTGTCATACGGGGCAATATTGAAAATAAAGAACTTATACATTTCATTCAAATATACGTGTAAAAAAAAGTTATAATCTTGAAGTTCTTTTTCGCGTTATAGTATATTGATTATGATGTAGTTCTCTCCTGATTACACAAATAAGAGTATACTCATTATGATACTCAATAGGTAATTAATGAGTTAAAGCCTCAGGTCACGACTTACTCTTCGTTATTCCTGGTCAACCCTGTGGTACAACATCGTTCGCTTGTCGTCCCTGTGGGGCACCACACTCTCCCTGGCCAACCCTGTGATACAACATCGTTCCCTTGCCGTCCCTGTGGGGCACCACACTCTCCCTGACCTACCCTGTGGTAAATCATCGCAAGGGTACAAAATCATCCTAGGATAATACATTACCCCTGGCCATATCTACAATTACCCAACGTATGGGCAGAACTCGCCTTAATCCTCCTCGCGTCTAGGAAATGCACTCAAAACGTCGGGGCTCGAAACATTTAAACATTTGGAGGAAAGGAATCTCTTAATCTTGTTAGAGGGGCAAATGTTACTCACTACCTTCTGAGTTTCAGTGATCGACTATCATACAAGGCCCACTCCGCTAATGTCATGAGGGTCGCTGGAATATCAAGCATAAGATATGAGGTTTATCCTCTCGTGTCTGCAACCGCAATCAGGAGCTTAAGCTTTCTCTCAACGTTTTGAATGTATAAGTGACATAAGACTGGAACATCGTCACTTGGCCTAGGAACTTATACTTTCACTGGCTTGTGAGAGAGAGAGAGAGACAGTGTATTCCTGCTTTAAAAAAAAAAGATTCTCCCTCGTCCTTTAACCGCCGCAGTTCGATAATGATATGTTCGAAGGGACAACACTCAGAACGGTCGAATTCCACGCCTTAAATTCCAAAGTCCAGAGACCTCAGCCCCGCTTCCATCATCTTCATTCTCTTCCATTTACTCCATTGTCGGAGACATTCTCCTCTTTCTCTAAATTATAAGGTATTGAGTCCTATCATTTGTACGCTGAGGTACACACCGCCTCACCCCTACACACCACCCTGAGTCGATTCCGCAGTGGTGGAAAGCCCGGGAAATGACCTCTACGCGCAGGTTTACGGAGTCCTGTCTTGTAGCGGTGGGGGGCCATCTTTAGCTTCCATTGTAAACACTAGAGCCATACACCACGACAAATTATAGGCTTTACTGACTGCGCGTGAGGCAAGGTCAAGGTGGCTACGGAGTGCGTCGCGCTCAACAAGACTTGGTGATCAGAAAGCCCAATACTTTTATCTGCCAACAACAAACGTATAATTTCCACCTGCAGATACGGAGATGCGTCACCTGTATGTCTTACAAGGTGATGGGGAAGTTGCTCTCAGTGCCATGATGGCTGAGTATAAGGAACTGCTCGGTGGAGAGAGAAGACGATGAAAGAATTGGAAGATTAGCGAAGCTGAGAGAAATTTATATAACCCGTGGATGTAGCATTAGGGGTGAAGGGTCAGGGGCAATGATGCCAGGTTAGGATCGCCACGAATATATACAACAAAAAAAAAAAAATCCCTTCATTCACAGTTCTCCTCACACATTTACAGTGATCTCATCAAACAAATGCCTAGATACATCTACACATGAAAAAAAATATCAAACGTAGAACTACGAGTTCAAAGTAATGACGGGGATGTTTGATCTTGCTCTTGTGAGCCCAACTGTTAAGGTAAATGTGATTAGGAATTGTTGAGTTAATCATCTTCCTTAAGAGAGGCATTCAATTTAAGAAGACTTGAGGGAAGTGAAGGGAGCATTAATGACTACGCCATTAAGCTTTGAGAAACACAAACAAAAAGTCTGAAAAAAAATCTCTGAGGCAAACTTACGAATGACCAGACTTAGAGGAGATCCAGGAGGGCAGACTTAATGATGACCTGAAGAAGACTAAGACGAGGTCAGAGGAGGACAAAAGGACAATGGGAATTCATGGGGATGACTTGGAGAGGAAGATTTAAGGAAAAACCTGAGAACAGTGAAGAAACTTGAATTATAAAGGAAAACGACAAAGAAAACTGTTACAGGAATTCAGGGAAATGAGAAACACTTAGGGGGGAAACCATGGGAAAGGCTTTAGGATGACTTGGAAAAGAAAGAAGAAAGGCATAAAAAAAACTTCAAGAGAGCTTTGATGAATGGAAGAGAAATAAACAAAGTTACGAGAAATCTCCAGCAAGACATGAGGAAGAGGGCAATGACCAAATGGAAACATTGGCGATAAGAAGCAGATAACAGACATTGTCTAGAAATTATGGCAGATTCAAGGAAGATGAATGGAGAACTGTGGGGGACGGGAGGAATACGAGAAAAGCTTGAACAAACTTAAAGAAGTCTGAAGTAGGTTGGAGAAGGATCTGCCAAAAGAAAAAAAAATTGAGAAGTATTTGAAAAAGAAACTGAGAAGAAACAGAATATAAAAGATTTCGCAGTAGAATTGGGGAAAGATTTGAAAGAGAATGAAACGAGGATTGAGCTGGACCAGGGGATGGACTTGAGGAAGGCCCTTGGTAGGGGAACATTGGAGGAACTGGAAAGAGACTGCAAATCGTTGAGCAATTATCGGGGAACAGCACGAACATCACACGGAAACTTAAAGATTTCAAGAAGGTCCGAATAAGGTCTGCAGACGATTCGAGAGTCTTGCAGAGTATAAGGAGAAGTTAAACTTACAGAGTATAAGGGAGAAGCGTGAAGATGTAAGAGTGAAGCACTGAATCTGTAGGTAAGGTATTCAAGAAAGATACGAGTCAAACTTGATGATGATAACGATGATGATGATGATGATGATGATGATGATGATGATGATGATGATGATGATGATGATGAATATTTGTGCAAAATGTAGAGCTGAACTTCATCACCTGTATAACTAACAATTATCTAGGTTTCCAAACGAAAGAACATCATAACAAACGCAAACTTCTCATAT